>PVIR01003025.1:44466-94086 GCA_004026965.1 Petromus typicus | reverse complement strand
TTTCACCTTATTTTACATTGAGCATTTTCTATTTCACAATATATAACATACAATGCTAGGACTCATTTACATCTTCATTTTCTCATACCAGAGAAAAGATGCGATATGTACCTATCTGTGACCTATTTATTTCACTTATGAGGATATCCTCAAGGTATGTCCATTTAAGTAGAAATGATTCAAACTTATCATTTTTTAAAATGGAGCATTTCTAACCCCACATTTATAGATGAATGCTGTGTATGTCATTTTTAATATTGGGACCCCAATGTGAGTGTTAGGAAAAACTCAATTTGTTTTTTTTTTTAAAGCAGCTTTACTGACATGTAATTTATAGACCAGAAAATTCATCTGTTTTAAACATACAACTTAATTTTTAGAGTTCTGAAACCATCATCACAATCCAGTTTTAGAAGCTTTTCAATTGATCCTCAAATCAATAAGCTCTTAACAGCCTTCCTACGACATAAGAATTGTCTTCACATTTCCTGGCCTAAATAAATCACAGTTCACAGACTTCCACGAGAGATCTGAGGACAAAATGGAGTTATCCTTTATCTTCTAAACCTTATCAGTGTTCCCGGTCTCCAACCTTAGAAGAGCAACTCTGGCTCCCAAGCTGACTACAGTGTGAGATATGACTGGAGGGTCAAGTTGAAGATGAAAGGAGAAATCTTCACCTTCTTCAAATTGAAGAGAGGGTAGCACTGACATAAAGGGACAGAAATGGGGAAAGCTGGAGAAGACTTGAATAGAGTAAAAAAGAAAAAAAAAAAAAAAAAAAAAAAAAAAACAGTCCAAACAAAGATGCCAAGCAACTGAGGAGGAATAAGAAGAGCTTTCTCTAAGTCAATTAGTTGAAACTAGGTAGCTTAGTTCACAGGCTGCTTCCTATCTGGACTCTGGTTGCTATGTGCTTAGTGAGAAAGGAACTGAAAATCTCTCAGTAGTATTGAAGTGTAACAATAAATCCTACCATGTGGTGGGAGCTACAATATACGACATAATAAAAGTAAATGTTGTGGCACTTGACTTTGCGGCCTATAATCTCTATTCAGTCAGAATAGAGATTCTTCTGTCAGCAAGAGAAAACTGGACAATTGAATTTTCATTTCTATTCATGCATAGGCCTGCGTTGGAGCTCTTCCATATTTTCTATTATGTTACTTGAAATATGGCTGCATAGTTTCATACAAACAATATCTCAAACTGACATCAACAACTTAGTTTTGGACCAATTGATTTCATTCTACATTATTGCTGGCTGACAGATGATGGTAGCTCCCCACACGGGATCTGAAAAGGCCATGTTCTCTAATTTAATATTATTATAATTTAAAATTACAGCTTTATTAAGAGGAAACACAGATTTATTTATATCTAACACTGATGGTTTCTAATGGATTTCAGGGCTGCATAACCCTATTCACTGCAACCCACATTTAGACAGCTTCAATTGTCTGAATCACTAGCAAAACATTCTGGTATAAATAATTTCCTCCTTGATGCAAAGCAATGAATGAATGCTACAAAAGCAGCCTTGAAGAGAGCTACTCCCTGTGCAATGTCTTTTTCCTTTCTCCTTGACCAATCCATGTACAAAAATCATTTTTATCTTGGGGCCTAGAGGCAGTCTACTTAAAATTTATCCCTCCCATGGCCTATGTGATGTTGCAAAATCCCACTTTTCCTTAGATGTGGAATTTGAGGAGGAAGTTAGTCCTAAATCCTATGTTCCTCTTCCCCTCTTCTCATGGTAAGGACATTATCTTCCTGATCCAGTGGTCACTTCTCAACGAATAATAGTAATAATAATAATAATGACATCTATCTTGTTGCAGCCCATGAAAATGGTTTGACATAATTTTCAGAGGAGAAAGTTGATCAAGATGTTAGCATTTGTTCAGATGCAAGAAGAAGATCAGAGCCTGTAAATTACTGGCGGGTACCCACTTAAGGAACAGCAGATTCAGCACTCAAACTCAGCCTGTTCCAGCACCCTGATGCCAGAAAAATATCTTTTCTTCTAATTGGCATCTACCATCCACCCCTCCCATGTCATCTCACTCTTCATTTCCTGTCTCAGGGACACACAGCAGGCAGGGTCTGTGTGAAGGTCTTATTACCCAGGCACCCTTTCATTTGAGTAGCACATACTTAGGTATGCATAGGTTAATTGCATACTGATCAATTATCATTTCTTTCATTGCATACATCAGATTGTTAATTTGAGGAATTACTGTATAATCCTCCGGGATAATGCTTTCTTGGCAAAGTGATGGAACCCAATCTCAGCAGTATCATTCTGGGCTCTGAAATACTGGTGCCTAGTTTCCACAGTATGAATGAAGATTTACCCTTCCTCTATCAGTAGCTTCAACATTTCCAAACTAGTTGGTCAGACTGAAAAAACACTGTATTTTAGCAAGAGCCACCTTATATTTCTCCAGACCCAAAGACAGTGAGGGTCAAAGGCTCTTTACAAGCAAGACACAGGACTCTGTACTCTGGGAGTGGGAGAACACGACATGACCTTTCCCAACACTTTGCCAACCAGTCACCCTGGCTTACAATGCCGCCCAAATACTGAACTACAGTGGTAGAACTGGAACTTAATCAGCCCCATTCTGAGGATTTCCTTTCATTCACAGCTCATCACTGCCCTGATTACCCCTTCTCTTTAACAAGATCAAAGCTATGGGAGGCCAGAGTTTCTGCTGGTACTGCATCCATCCAAGCCAGTTTATGTCTACAGGCTGGACTTCTCAAAGGCTGGCTGATGCTGTAGACCAGCTTTTGGAAACAGGGCGAGTACTTTTGGTATTTACAGTCACAAGAGTATATTCTATCCACAAACCTTCACAAGGTCAGGCTACAAAACACAGGTCAGCATTATGCCAAGACACAATTTCGCTAGCAGATTCAGAGGAAAACAGCACCCAAACTGGGCCGGGGCATGCACTAGGCAAGAAGACTGCTCATAGTGGGTACTTTAGGGCTTCTATATGGCTCATCAAATGTGAGACATTGTTTCTAAATTCAGTGGTCAACACAGATGATGCTGGAAGTCTATCTTCCATGTCAAATCAACCTCTGGTAGTAATCGCCAGAGGTTGGGGGTGGTGGTGATTAGAAAAGAGCAACACAAGGGAATCCAGCAGTAATGGAAATGTTCAGTGTCTTGACCATGGTGGTGGATAGATAAACCTACACATACAACTCATACAACAAAATTACAGAGAACTCAATACACGCACAGGTACTACTAAAACAGGGTGAATCTGAGTGAGATTGGTGGATTGTATCAATGGTGATGTCCTAGTCACAATATTAGATAGTAGTCCTGTTACTGTGGGAGAAGAATGGGTAAAGCGTGCATAGATCCCTGTATCATTTCTTACAACTGCTTGTGAGTCTATATCTCACAATAAAAATGTTTAAAGTCAGGTAAATTTTAAAATGTGGCAAGAGAATGCTAACTAATCACTACAACGGGCACAAATTAAAGATGCAAAGTTAAAAATAAAGTTTAGTGTCTGATCTGGATTTTCTAAAAGTGCTGCCACACAGGTCAGACTGCTAGTAGCTTCATACCCACCCAAGCATTCCTTCTAAAGAGCCTCTGACTTTGGTTTATAAAAAGAGTCTTTAACCCCTTTCCAGTCTATCACATAGTAGTGTCTTAACCTTGGAACAACGCACTCCTGTTCTGAACTAACTGGCAATTACCATATCAAAGCTCATTTGAAACTCAAAGTTTAAAATACTTAGTGCAGCACCTACAGTGAACCCTATGATTTTACATTTGTACCCATTTACCTTTTACACTAAATACACAAATAACTGGGAAATACGAGTATAAGTGCTCATCCCCATTTATACAAAAAGGTTTACTCATGATTTCTTTTCATTAAACCTTGTAAGAAGTTTCTGCTAAGGCCAAAGAGGGTAAAAATCCCAGGCATCCCATTTTCATGTGGAAACTACATCATTTACAGAACTCTGATGTCCAAAGCTAAACAAAGGCAGGCGGCCTGCTGTCTCAATGGTCATGTTAGCTCTCATTACACTGCCTGAAGGGTCAAGCTGGGCTTCGCAGTGCCTTTCTAACTCTGGAAAGAGAAGCACAATGTCTTTACTTACCAATGTCATTGCTGCGGTCTGAGAGATCCTTGTCCAGGATGCTGGAAAGTGTACTGCCCGCCAAATCAATCTTTGGACCGTCACTCCTACATCAAAAACAAAAGTCCACACGTTTAATAATTGGTACGTGTCTTTGTCATTCTGTCAGCTTTCTTGCTGCATACACCTTAAGGGGGTTCTGATGAGAGCTAGACAGAGCCAATGAGCTGCCCAGCCACATGGGCTGTGGTACAAACTGGCCCCTTTCCTGCACATATTTTTGAAGATGGCTATTTTAATAATCTCTGCTCGCCAGAACACCTCCATTACAAACCCTCCCACTGGATACACGGGTGAGGACATAGGCTTTCTTCCGCCACATAGCCAAATAAGCACTGGCGAACTGGAAGCTTCCCTTTTAAGGAACATGGAATTTAGCCAATACTGCTTGTCAAAGGTCAGCTACTTTTAACCTTGAGAAAAAGGTTCTCTAGCCTGGGACTGAGGCATTAGCCAGGCTGTTGACAGGGACAAGGTGTCAAGTTGAGATCTGGCAGCCCAAAATCTGGCGCTGTGGCACAGGTCTGTAAAATGAGACGGCGGTGGGGGGGGGAGTGCCCCCATGTCTATCAGGACACGAGTGACTTCCCTCTCTATCTGGGCTAGAAGCAGCATATGTTTGGGACAGAATAGGTCTCCAAGATGATGAGGGAAACAGTCTCCCCATGCATTAGCATAGGTTCCTCCAAATTTCTCCAAAAGGGCAGCTCTGTGGCTACTTTGGGAGATGAGCTCTGAACAAGATTATCCCAGGGCTGGACAACAGTTAAACAGGAAAAGAACCTTGTCTATAAAGTGAGAGAGAAGAGCAGAGCAGTTGTTTCAGACAAAACAACAGAAACAACCCATCTCATGATGAAGGTCATCATGGCCTGAAGTGAAACTACACAAATGACAGATTTATTCAGAAAGTGCTTATCAAATGCCTACTGAGCTGGGGATGTGGAGAGGGCCAAGGCAGCCCGTACCCACTGTGGAAAGGCATACGGTCTAAATGGGAGAGACAAACTGATAAACAAACATAGGCCCATATGGCATGGGCCACGCAAGATCGAGGTGTGTCACCATCCTGGATAGGTAGGCAATCTCCATGACACCAGGAGGGAAGAATGTGGAAGAGGCAGCATGATAGTCAGGCCTTGCAGGAAAGGGAGACGAGGACATACTGTGAAAGGTATGACTGCAGAAAGACCCACATGTGGGTGAGGGTTCATGGCCAGGGGTCCCAAACCTAAAGCCTGAAGTCACCAGAGAGAAGGAGGAGAAGAGTTGGTTAACTGGTGAGGGCCAGGCTGTGCTGGAGCAGGCCTGACAAAGCTTGTCCTAAAAGTAGGAGAGAGTAAAGGCAAGGTTGCAGCAGGAGACCTGTTAAATCTGGAGGCAGGGTGGCTGGTGTGGGCGGACTCTTGAACTTGGGAGTTGACAGGGTGACTCTCAGGCTTCTCATTGCAGAAGATGGAGTGGCAGGAGCATCTAGCAGGGTGTCATGTCTTTGTAATTGTGGAAAAGAATCCATGCAAGGAGGTGAATTTCTGTCATTTTCCAAAATGAATGTCCCTGACTCACCCTTGGTCAGAGGATGAACAGAAGTCAGAGCTGGGGATTGGAGCTGAGCCCAGTGGCTTGAAGACTGTCCTGTGAGTGTGTAACATGGGACTTGCTGGACCTTTCAGAGTAAGACTGAAATAAAAGTTCAGGCACACTATGATCAACTGAATGTGGAAAAGGGAAATCATTTGGGTTTCATAGATGACCCTTGTTTCTTGCCTTACCAACTCCTAAGGCTATGGAGTCCCAAGTCAGGGCTCTGTCACAGACTCTCCATCCTCTGGTCACCAAAGCTCAGGCCACTCAGGGTCACTGCCTTAGATCCAAAGTTAAGTGGAAATGTGGGATGGAGGAAGTTGATTTCCACATATTTTATCATCAAGCCTTATCATTCACTAATTTGAAGGTACAGTTAACCCTGTACATCCATAGATTTCTCACCTGTGAATTCAGCCAACCTTAGACTACACAACACAGCAGAAAAACAAAACAAAACAAAAGTACATAAACTGATTTAAAAATCAGTGATTGACCTGGACAGACAATTTTCAAAAGAGAATATACAAATGTATACAAAAATGTTAAATATCATTATGAAAATACAAATCAAAAGCACAATGAGGTATCATCTCATTCCAGTTAAAATGGTACCTATCAAAAACATAAAAAATGACAAATGTTGACATTGCTGGGAGAGAGGGAAACACATACTGGTGATTGTAGTGGTTGATGTAAATTAGTATGGCCATTACAGAAAGCAGTATGGATGTTCCTCAAAAAAAAAAAAAGGCAAAACTAAAAGTAGAACTACTGTATGATTCATCAATCCCACTTCTGGGCGTATATCCAAAGGAACTGAAACCAGTATGTTAAAGAGACATCTGCACTTCACTATTTACTGCAATGCTATTCAGAATATCCAAGATATAAAATCAACCTCTGTGTACCTCATTAATGGAAGAAAAGATAAAAATACAGTACAAGTACATAATGAAATATTACTTAGCCATAAAAGGTATGGAATTCTGTCTTCTTCAACAACATGGATGGAAACAAAAGACATTATGTTAAGGGAGGTAAGATAGGCAAAAAGAGGCAAATATACTTATATAATAAAGCCAGAAAGTTGACGTCGAAGTAGAGAATAGAATAGTGGCTAACCAGAGCCTGGGAAAGATGTGGGGAGGGAAGAGAAGGGGAAAGGGTGATTATGGGCACAGGGGTGCAGCTAGAAAACAGGGTAACTCCTACAGTTCTTTTTCACATCAGGATAACTATAGTTGATAATACTTAAGAGCTCATAGGGAGGATTTGAGAGTTCCCAATACAAAGTAATGATAAATGTCTGAGGTGATATATATGCCAGTTACCTTGATCTAATCATTATATACTGTATATATGCACCAAAATGTCACATTGTAACCCATAAATATGTACAATTACTACATTAATTAAAAATACACATTTTAAAAAAGAAAACATTCAGGGGAAAAACTTGTGTCTGCACTGAACACATACAGACTTTCCTGCTTGCCATTTATTCCCTGAACAATACAGCATGACATCTACTGGCGTTTACACTGTACCATGTATTAGAAATAACTTAGGGATTATTTTAAGCACACAGAAAGATGAGCACAGGGTATGTGTAAATACTACACAATTTTATACAAGGGGCCTGAACATTGGAGGATTTTGGTATCCTTGAGGAGGGCATTCCTGAAACTGATATCCTCACAGATACTGATGACAACTATAATTTTCAAATAAAATGTCTTAGAAATGCAGAGTTATTAATTGAAGTATTTTCAATTTTAAAACTCTTCTTTACCCAAATAGGAATAAATTAGGTAAGTATGGTAGGATACGCCTGTAATCCCAGCACTCTAGGAGGGCAAAGCAGGACAACCACAAATTTGAGTCCTGCCTGATCAATTTAATAACTTAGCTTGATGCTTTCTTAAAATAAAAATTTAAAAAACCCTTCAAAAAATGACTAGGGATATAGCACAGGTCCTGGGATCTGTCCCAATTACCACACAATGTGTGAGGAGAAAGTAAAGAAAAAAGGAGTAAGTTCATGAAGTCCCTTGAATATTCTAAAGGACGTGGACCATCAGCCTCCAAACCAGTATGCTCAAGTATGCTCAAAGCCAGACAGTTTCATCTTTTCAGAAACATATCAAGAAACAGAACCAAGATCTCCTGTCCTGCCCAGGGAGAGAGGCCACTGGGCAGTGGGTCTAGTTAACTCCATGAGGCTTTCCTGCCTCTTGCCCCTAGTCAAGAAGGAAGATAGTGTCAGGTAATATTTTAGGGGATAGGTTGGGAGGAAATCAGAAGGGCTTTGTGAAATAGGAGTTTTGCTCCTGAGTGAATCACATAAATCTCTAACCAGCTCGATTATTTCTGAACATGTGGTTTATTCATGTATTTTGGTAACCGTCAGTCTTGGTGCACTGTCCCCTTTGACTGATGGAAGTTACCAGTCAAATGTGAACCTATTTTCAAGGGACTATGAGAAGACTGCATTGTGTATTTTTCTGCTTATCGTATTTTGGGCTTTAGTACTTTTCTACACATAATCAAATCAAGCTAATTAGTAAATCTATCACCTCAAATTTCATCATCATGTTTGTGGTGAGAACATTTAAAATTTTCTCTGTTAACTGTTTTGAAATATACACACACTATGTATTACTGACTATGGTTGTCATCCTGTGCAATAGATCATTGGAATTTTTTTTAATTTGAATCTTTATTGGTACATTATGAATACATATCATTATCACACTCAACATTGAGAGTTTATATGATATGACTTGATTCTCATTTTATCCCCTTTCGGCCCACACTGCAACCCTCTCACCTCCTATATACATAAAATCTGTTTCCTTTTTTTATTACTGTCATATTCTTTTTCCCCTCATTATTTATCCCTATACCCTCTTTCCTTTTAAATATTTTCTACTTCACAATATCAACTATACATACTACAACTCATTTATAACTTCATTTTCTCATACCAGAGAAAAGATACGATATTTCCACATCGGTGACCTATTTGTTTCACTTGTGGTTGGGCCTGGTTAGTACTTGGATGGGAGATCATTGGAATTTATTCCTCCTATTGAACTGAAACTTTGTATCTCAATCCATGTCTCCCCTTCCTCAGTCCACCTAACCTCTCCATCAGCCATTAGTGGCTATTTACCCCTCTACTTCCATGGGTTCAGCTTTAGATTCCACATATAAGATCATCAAGTAATTTTCTCTGTGTTCTTAGTTCACTTCACTTAATGCGATGTATTTTTGAAACGTATGAGAAGGCGCAGGGTAAAATTAAGCAATTAAATTAAGCCCAAATCAGACATAGGAAAAAGATGGGGGAAAGTCCAGAATGTTAACAGCTGTTGTTTCTGGAATAAACCTATAGATGAATTTTTCCATCCAGTTAAATTTTACTTTTAACAGTAAATAGAGACTTATACACCTGAGGCAGTTTGTGCTCTCCATCGTTTCTCCCCAGCAGTATCTTCGTGATAAAAGGCAAGAATGCCTGGCCCTTGCCCCAACAAACTTTTCTTGAATAATTTTCCCAACTACAGGTCCCTTGTGTAGACATCTTGTGTGGGAGCCAGTGAGAATTTGTGGGGTTACGAACCCTAAACTGAGAAGTCCAGGCTAGGAGTGCTGTGTCTTAACCTGGTGTCCACCACCAAGGTGACCTTGGCCAGGTTACTTAATTTCTGTGGAAATCAGTGCTTCTCAACATAATGGCTTCTAGGATAGCTTGCACAAAATAATCCTGAAGAAGCCCTCTAGAGTTCTTATTCCATTATTTCTATGTCAGGAAAATGTCAGAGACTAGGGTGGGCTTAGGGCATGGGGTGGTCCTGTGAGTTGTGAGCAAATTCCAGGACATTCCATCATCTCTTTTACCTCCAAATCTTCATGTCGTTGTCAGTGTTTGGAATGCTGTCCCTTCCTGCTCTGCTTGAGCAAAGGTGATTCATATTTCATACACATATGCCAGCAGAGTTTTTCTTTAGCTAAACGAGTAGGCATAAATGATGATTGTCTAAGTCTATTGTATGGATAAACTTTGAGATAGGGTCTCACTGTTTAGTTCAGGTTGACCTTGAATGCACTAAGCTTCCCAGGTGAATTTGCAGTGATCCTCCTGCCTCAGCCTTACTATGCCCAGATAGTAAATTGACTTGATTTCTCAATCTCCTTAGTTTTTTTTCAGATTACTACAACAAAATACCAAAAACTGGGTGGCTTATAAACAAGAAATTTATTTCTCACAGTTCTGGAGGCCAGGAAGTCACTGATCAAGATGCTAGCAGATTTAGTGTCTGATAAGGGCCTACTTCCAGGGTCACAGATGGCATCTTCTCACTGTGTACTCATGTGGTGAAAGGATAAAGGGCGTCGTTTACAAGGGCATTAAGCCACCCATGAAGGTTTTCCTCTTATGACCTAATCACCTCCTAATCCATCACCTGGGGGTTAAGGATCTCAACATATGAATTCAGGGATGGCAGGCATTCAGACCATAGCATCTTTAGTCTCAAAATATTTCTCATACTTGAACAACACATAAATACTAAATGAAAAACTAATTCTTACAGATTCTCATGTATGTATCTGCTATGGGATGAATTGTGTCCCCTTAAATTCATATGTCAAAGCCCCAAATCTCAGTACCTTAGAATGTGACTGTATTTGGAGATAAGGCCTTTAGAGAAGTGCTTAAGTTAAATTAGGCTCTTACAGTGGGCCCCAATCCAATCCAGTGTCCTTCTAAGAAAAGGACTGGAATACACAGAGACAGTAGGGATGTGCACACAGAAAAACGGCCTTGTGAGGACACAGCGAGAAGATAGCTATCTGCAAGCCAAAGAGAAAGACCTTAAGAACCAATTCAACTATACTTTGAAGTTGGACTTTTAGCTTTCACAGCTGTGGGGAAATCTGTCAGTAAGCCACATACTGTGGTACTTTGTTATGGCAGCCTGAGCAAGCTACTGTTAATATGCTTGTTTGAGAAATCCTAAGACCCTAAAAGCATTCCATGACGGTGTTCACCAATGGGAAACTGTTGCTATAAGGACATTTGGTCTTATTAACTGTTATAATGATAAGGAATATCACGCAAATGAAAACAAAAGTGCAAACTAACTACTAGGTGCTCTACTTCCCGTTCGGGGGCAGCTCTGTTCTCACAGCATTGGATTAAAAGGAAAAACTATTATGCTCCAAGTTAGTTGGTCAAGGTGGCTGTTCCTCAACTGCCACCTGGTGTGACTAGGTGAACTCTTGCCAGGAAGGGGTTTCTGGCTCAAGGGAGGGTTCTGTATCTCTGTGATTCACCTGTGGGCTCTGTACAGATGGTCTAATACCCTGAACCATCAGGAACCATCCTGAAAAAACAGGAAATCACCATCCTCAAGTGATTCGTCACCAGATTAGGAAACACAGGTCACATTTTGACAGGAAGGAGACTGGGAATCCTCCTCATCTCTCTAACTGGGCCTTGATATCTTATGGCAAGAGGCAGAGACACGATCCAGTTGAAATGATCTTCTATCCAGAGCTAGAAGCAAGCCTATTTTGAAAACACAGTAGGTGTAGTTTAAAAAAGGTTCTCATCCTTCCAAGTAAGGAAGCTGCAGCTGGTGTTTTGACAGTGTTCAGACTGTGGGTGTGTAAGCATTTTACAATGTCTATTTGTAAATGCCTTTCACTGTATTTATAGCTCCTTTACAACAATGCTAATGAATTTCAGTTCTGAAAATACCACAATTTCTGAAATTCGCTGAAGCACATGTCTGGAGTGGCTGACACCCAGTGGGGATGCAGAGCTCAATGGCCCTCACTCTTCCCTCTTCTGCCCAACACAAAGGTACCATTTTGGAAAAAAAAAAGGTGTCTCTGAGCTCCAAGAAAGAGGAACAAGCCTAACCTTCTGTCATTTACCAGCTCCTGCACTGTTTTTATCTGGTGAGTTTCCATGTATACAGCTGTTTGAGGAGAATACAGGAGAAGGCTAGCAATACAGAGCACTAGTGATACAAAGACATCAGAACAAGGATCCTCTGGCTCATTTCTGATTTTGAAATCAAAATAATGCTGTTTTGTGTATTTTTTCTTAGCAGTTTTAGGCACTTAAAACACGCAACTCGCATAGGCAACTAGCAGCTAAGAGTCTCCTTGCTTTACTGCATGGAAGTTAAATCACAAAGGCACCAAGCAAGCCAAGGACTGAACTTAACATCTCATGGAAACAACAGCAGTTACTGTTGCTATAATCCTACCACGTGTCAGCCACCAGAATAGCATTCTCCTTGCACTCGGTATTCCATCGTCACAGTCACAGTCTCCCCTGGAGGTATCTGCTATGCCCTAAGCACTTGAGGCACACTGTGCTCAGATAGCTTCCAGCTACTGGTCCCTCCAGAGGACATCTCAGATGCAGAGATCTTCCCCATCTGAAATGGTTCCTTTCCAGAGCAGCCCACACCTCGCGGCACAAAATTCTCAGCTACTTCAGTGAAACATGGGACAACTCAGGTGGGCCACATCGGCTCTAAAGCTGAATTTCGCAATTTTTTTTTTTTTTTTTTTTGAGACAGGGTCTCTCGCTTTGTTGTCCAGGCTGGCTCTGAGCTCAGCCTCCAACTCACATCTCAGAAATCCTCCTGCCTCTGCCTCCCAAGTGCTGGGATGACAGGTGTGAGCCACCACGCTCGGCACTGTGGTATGAGGTCCTGATTGCTGCTGGGGTATATGGTTACAGGGGATCAAACCCGAGCCCTTGCACTTGCAAGACAAGTGCTGGAACTACTGAGCTAAATCCCTGGCCTGGCAAATAGTTTTTGAGCCAGCATTATAACTTGACTTCTTACTCTGCCCAATCCTACTTCCTTCTTTCCATGAATATGGATCCTCTAAAGCATACTGTATTTTCATATGCTGCTGGCTCCGATTCTGCTTCCTGGGGAACCCACACCTGTGACATTCTAATTTTCACTATGTAGGGAAGGAAACAGGCTAGTGAAGTAGTCACCTGCTAATAATAGGACACCAAGCAATAAAGTGCCAGGATCTAGATTTGCACTGACTAAGCCTATCGCAGAGCCCAAGCTCTCGAGCACTTCTTGAAGCTACTTCATTACTCAGCCTCTAGGTCATGAAGGCTGGGGAGCCAGACATGGGGGCAGGGAGTCATCAAGGGTGGCAGGCAGCCTGTGTCACCCTAGCTCACAGCCAGCTGGGTAAATTGCCTGTTCTCCTAGTTAAGAAGTCCTACTAATAAACAAAAACTATACATTCAGGGGGACTGCTCTTCTCACTTAAACAGAAGACCGAAGAAGGGCCTTGCACAGAGATGGGGACATGTAAGACGCACAGTATGCATCTCTTGAGAACATCAACTCAGCCAGTGGCACTCCCCAATTTAGCCCAAGTTGGGACAGTTAAGCCACAACACGTGGCATGGAAAAAGTGTTGAAGTGCATAGGAAGCCAAAGCAAGCAACCAAACAAGTCAGTTCACAGCAGCACAAATGGCAGCAATGAAAAACTAAAAACGACAGGAGTCCATGAAGCTTCTAAAGGTTAAGTGGGGATAAAGGGAGAAAGAGCAGCCCCCTGATTCCTACCAAATGAGAGTCCAAGTCCATATGTGGCTCCTCCTTGCCTCAAAAGGAAATCCTGCCATAATGCAAACACGTGGGCTTTGCCTGCCTAACAATGTTATGAGGAAAGGGAGAACGAGAGGGGAGCGGAGCGGAGGGGTGAGAGCAGACAGAAAAGCCCCACTGTTCACAGGGAGGCAATCACTGAAGCAGGCACTGTGCACTGTCCATTTCTCCATTCGCATCTTACTCAGGAGATATCAACTCCTATGGATGATAGCAAGTATTAAACATCAGATATAGAAAAACCACCTGGATAACGCTGATACCCTCATTTCCCCAAGTGAGAGAACTTATTTTTCACCCCCTTTTAATGTACAACCAAGAGGCCTCACTGCCTCACCTCTGAGGTCTCAGCCATGGTGCACCCGAGGCCCAATGAGGGCCAAGGCTGCTCTTCGTGGCTGCCTACTCCAGTACCTCAGACCTTAGCTCTGGCTATAAAACCCGACTTTGTCACAGGCAAGGGTCCTAGGCTCACAGGTGGGAAGACGGTGCTCAAGGCTGCGCTGCTGACCGGTGGCAGAGCTGGAACCAGACGGAAGATTCCTGACAGCTAGTCCAACCTCTGTCTGCCTCTGTTGGGATGGCAATAATGAAAACAAGCGTCCACCTGCATGTTTTCTGCTCTAGGAGATTTTTTTCTCTCACATTAACAGCTATAAGAGGACTCAGCTCATCTGTAAAGACAGTGGATGAAGTCAGTTCTGTAGAAGCATTCTGCTCTGGGAGGCAAGTGACTGCCCTGGAAGTTATTAAATCTATTAGGAAGAAACAAAACAGGAATACCAGTAACCTTGGTTTTCTTCACTCATCAGATGGAGGGCCTCCCTCCCACTTCCCAGAAATAGGGACTTAAAGGCCCCGCTAAGATCTGTGGAGTCCCGACATACCCACCTTGTGGCCAAAAGGATCTCAAGTACTTTTGGATTGCAAATGTGGTACCACTGAAGTGAGGGACAATGTAAGCAAGGGTAGGGACACAAGAAACAGGCACCGGAATGGTGCGCCTGGCAGCCTTCCCTCACACTGCATGTCCTTGTGTGGATAAGATAAACAAGCTCTGCTTTTTATAGCCCTGAAGAAATGCTGGACAGCGGTGGAACATTGCTCATTCAAGTCCCCTCTGCACTTCTGTCCTTCATGTAGACTGTAAGTGCACCTGGAAGCAGGCCTCCCTCCAGAGCCCATCGAGGGCATGACAAACCCAGAAACACCCTAGGGCAAAAGGTTGAAGCTGTCCCCAGATCTCATCTGCAATCCTCCATTTAGCATTTCAGAGAGGAACAAGAAGTTTAAAGATGCTAAGTCCAACTCCTGAAGGACGTGTTTGCAGGACGGAGAAACTCAGCATCATGTAGCTCTGAGAGCAGTGTGTATGGTGCCATTTGGAGGTTGAATATTCAAAGAAATGGCCCAATAAGACCCAGATGTATAAATACTATATCATTTCTCTGGTATGAGACATTGAAGATGTAAATGAGTTCTAAAATGTATGGTAGATATTGTAAAATAGGAAGAAAAATATTCAAAAGGAAAAGGAAAAAGTGGGGGAGGGGTAAGTAAAGAAAGGAAAGAAAAAATTTGCTGGTTAAAAAAAGGAAACAAACCTTATGTTATATAGGGGGTAGGGGTTGTAGGGAAGGCAGGGGAAAGGAAAAAATGAGAAATAAGATGTGTCATGTACTGGTACAAATTCTCAATGTTGATTACATCATCATATATGTGTGTATATATATGTGTGTATATATGTATATATACATGTGTATATATATATGTGTGTGTGTGTGTGTGTGTATATATATATATATATATATATAAATTAAAAAAAGAAATTTATATATATATATACATAAATCAATTAAAAAAAGAAATGGCCCATGTGAAAAAGCATGATGGAGATCAAACAGTACTATGCATGGGTAAAGTGTTAATACTTCTAGTGTTTCTTAGCATCATTCTGACTCTTGTGGCAGGAAAACCAATGTGGCTCAGTCAGGAGCAAACCCCATCTTTACTGCTGGTCCTTGCTACAGAAAATAAAATTCATTTTTTGTATGGGTGGAAGAGAAGATTATACATACAAATGAAATGACGTCAGAAAGCCATTTAGACATCCTTACAATTCAATGACACGCTTCTCCCTGTGCCCTCAGGGATTCCTATGCTCCATAAATCAACTGCCCTCCCTCAGTTCCCAGCTTCCTGCATCCTGCCTGACTCCATTCCTGTTCCTAAGGGAGGATAGCCCTGCTTCCACCCTGGGGGGCCTCCTGATGGGCTCTCTGAGGATGTCGATACTTCTACTTCCCCCGGGCTCTGAAGCACAATGTGCTTGCTGCTACATAGGAAGCCCTCTTCCATCAAAGTCACCCACTAAGCTCTTTAAAGGAGAAATAAAAAAGCACACATAGATATGCTGAGGTTTCTCACAGAAGTGGTGAGACCGTGAGCTAGCGGCCAAAGTACAGGGACCTGTTTAAACTCTCCATCCGTGAGCCAGATGGTCTCACTGCACCGTACTGCAGAGAAGGAAGCAGACTCTGGGAGGCACGCACTCTGCCTAAGCTCCAAGGAAATGCAAGATGAGGGGTAAAGCTTCTACCCTGGTATGTCTAGCTGCGAAGCCCAAGCAAGCAGTGTACAGGCAGTAACTGCATGTGGTCTGGTCGGTCACCAGCCTTTACTACTACTTAGGAGGGGCCTTGTCAAATGTAGGCTTTCGAAGGATATCTGAAACAAATGGATCACACCCCGCCCCCCACCCAACACACACACACAGCTCAAGCTGATCTCTCACCACTAAATTCATGGCTGGCACTAATTTTCCAACTTCTTCCCATAGTCAATTTCTCTCAAGTCTGCACATGCTTGGGCACCTGCTTGGGCACTCTCCTCAACTCCCCTGCCCCAGGGGACTCTGATGCACCCCAGGCATGAGAATCACTGCCCTGCCATTGTTTCACAGTACCTTATTCTGGCTGCCATGAGATCACTCTCCTCATGCCCTTTTTTGTGGCCCCCAGTCCTTCCTCCACCCCATAAATGGTAATCCTCCCTGTAGTTGTCTCTCCTCCTCTTTCTCATAACCTCTCAGAGTGACCACATGCACTCCATGTTTGCAACTACTACATAAGAGTCAACAGTCCCCACCTCTGTAATTCCTAGCTGAACTCTCCAAAGACACATCTTCATTCTGACTTGTAGAAAAGAAGGGAAACACTCCAAAAGTCACACAGGCATCACTAGGAATCTCCGAAAAGAAAGCAGAGCACCTGAGTACTCCAAACTCGAAATGATGGCCTAAGCACCCACGTGGACATTTCACCTGTCGTCAAGGAACATCCACATGGACTCACTCATTGCTTTTCTCTTCCTTTTCAAAGAAAGACTGATTGGGTAGTTTACACTTAAGAGGAAAAATGGATCTTTTACAATACTTTCTTTTGGTGGGCACGGGGGCCATACACCTTAGAGTGATTCATACTTGGAAGCTTATTTCCTACCGAGGTGTAATCTCACCTTAGCATCAGGTCGGGATGCCTTGGTCAATCTAAAGAAAAAAAAAATAACTTCAAACCAGTAAGTTGGCCTCGAGAGAGATATCTGTCCTTCTCTAAGCACTTAGTTATGTTTCCCACATAAATGTTTACTTAATATTTGCCTCAAGCTAAAATGTCGAAGAGCTCATCAGTCACATGCTCCTGTGTTTCTCTAAAATCCAGCGCTCCGGCATCAGTAGAGGTATGGGGGTGGGGCACGACAAATATATGCAACTCCACTGCTGGGCCCGGCCATGCCCCAAGTCTCTCAATGTAACTTCTAGCCCTCATAGGAAAGGTACAATGTGTAACACTTAAAGCAATAGGTTGTCTCCATGTAGCACAGTTATGGGTCACTAGGCCTCACGTCCTATGTCCGCCACTCAACTATTTCCCTTCTATGATTACTTCTCCGGCAGCGCAATAGGCCCTCAGCCCATTTTTATTAAATGAATGCATCTAAAAAGGGCTATGCTCTTTCTAAACTTGGGTATTCTTTTCTTCTCAGAGATGCCAGTTTCTCTTCAAACAGAAAGAGATCAGACTCTTCTAAAAGTACCACGCTGCTGGTAAGAAGAGCTTGTGCTCAAATGCACAAGCTACAGCTTCAATGCCTTGTTATGAATAAGAGATGCCAATGATGACTATGTGTCCCTTTGCTCAACCACCTGCCTGTTGGCCCATCACCATTCAGTCACAATAAATCTTAGTGAAGATGTGAGTTCACACAGCACACTATATCCTTTCTCCAGGGGAGCACTGACACAAAACTTTTTGAATTAGGTTAACATTCCAACTCTAATTTGGCAGAATAAACCAGTCTATGATTAGTTGTCCAATGTAAATGCTCAGCAAATACTTAAGGTGTATTCGGTACTGACACACAATAAGCCTTTCTTTGATCTTTAAATTTTTTGTCTGTTGAAATCCAAGGATATGTTAGGTTACTGAGAGTGTAAGACACATGCTAAAGAGCTTGTGCAAAGGCTGGGAAGGAAGACAGAAGAGGCAAAATGAAACATAATATAAGAACTGACACCCCCCTCCCCGTTAAGGAGCCATGGCATCCAACAAGTGTTTGTTAAATGAACCACTACCATATGCTCAACTTCATAAAGCATGTGGAGATGACAAAACACACTCTTGATCCGCTTTAAATCTGGTTAAGGAGTCCGGGGGTGTGCGTATCCCAAGTGGTATAGCATGGGGCCTGGCACTAGGCTAAACATGAGGTGGCAGGCATCTGGAGAGTGCAATCAGCAATGGTAAGAGAAGCCTTCCAGGGGAGGGTGTGCTGACCGGGGGCAGATTGGGGAGCATGAGCAAGTGCCTGAGAGGCAGCCAGGGAAAAAGCTGAGATCACCGTCACCAACCTGGGAGGGTCTAGAACGTCATTCTTTCAATGTGGACACCACTAGCAGCAGCAGCAGCAGCAGCAGCAGCAGCAGCAGCACTGGGAAGCTTAACAGAAATGCAAATTCTCAGGCCTGGCCTAGATCTACTCAGACAGCAACTATGGGTGGTGGGGCGCCCAGCAATTTGCTTGGAACAGGTCTTCAGGTGATTATGAGAGCTGCTCAAGTCTGAGAACCACTGAGTCAGAGCGAAATCTACTCTCTGCTTCAGCTGGTCTCATTAGCCCACAATCCTCAGTGACAACTAGATGTTAGGAGACCTGGAAGCCCAGGAGAGCTAGGTGGAGACAGGAGGTTAGTGGGACCTCTGTGGCCCACAAGTCTGGCCAGAATGACAGGTTTCCCTTGACTTGCAAAGCTACATCTATCCCATCACCAGAGGTCTGAGGGTAACTCTATAATGCAAAGAAGTAATCAGAATTCCACTTTTCTTTCAAAACAGATCATTAAAAAGAGCAGCAGGAATACTCTGGAAATTGTTAATGAGTTCATTAGAATGACAAGATCTGACAGCACAGGGCCTTGCCACTCTGCTCAGCAGCTGTAAAGGTATGTACACTTCTCCTGTGCCAGTTTCCCTCTGCACAGTTCACAGTCTCTTCAGAAGCAGTTAGGTGTGGGAAATCATTTTCTTCTGATGTGCAAGCTTCTGAACTGACTACGCCAGTGATGTGACCCTTGCTCAAGTCACTGGGGCTCAGCAGCCTCATCACATGCATTTTTAAGGCCTTATACTATCAGTTAATAGGATGGGATGTGACATGTAGGGCCTGGGCAACTCAGCAGGGGCCATCATGCTACTCACTCCCCCAAGAGCTTCTGTTTGCAGGTAGCTGATGGACTGGACTTTGGTAAATACCTACACAGTGACAGAGGCAAGGCCACTGCTACTCAGACGGGTTCATATGCTCCCCACAGGACTACAGCTCTGCTCAGCTGTGCAGTAATCACACTGTGCCCTCTGCCAGACAAGTGCCCATCCACCCTGCTGGTTCAGATCTGGACATCTCTCAACTGTCCATATCCTGACCTGTCCCCTGCATTTGGGCAGCAGTGTGTGTATGTGTGGGGGGTTTGTTGCCATTGTTACTGGGAGTAAATGAGTCATGTTACAACACAGGTGAACACCGAGGACACTGAGCTCAACGAAATAAGGCTGTCATAGGAAGATAAATCCTGATACTCCTTGTGTGAGGTGTACAGAATAGTCATATTCAGGAACAAGAGGCAGAAAGGAGGTTGTCAGGGTTGTGAGGAGGGGGAGAATGGTGACTGCTGCTTAACAGGTACAGAACTGCAGTTTTACGAGGTGAAAGAGAGTTCTGGAAACGGCTGCACAATGTGAATGCACTTAATATCACTGCATAGTATATTTAAATGGTTAAGGTAGAAAATTATACGTGATGTGTATTTTACCACAATTTTTAAAAATTTTAAGTAGACAAGCTCTTCTCTTGTTATAGTTTAACAGGTATCAATAAAAATAACAAAAATAAAAATGACAATAATTTAGCAGGTGGCTACATATATAGGAATTACTTAGCTGTATTTCAAAATGTGATATGTGTAACTACCAATTTCCCATGATGAATGTACCTATTACATATTGGAAAATATGCTAATAAAATTACAAATGGAAAATGTAAGGCAAGAGGGACAGCAACTTGCCAACCTCCACATTCTTCTTATGAAGTAGGACGAGATCGAGGCCAGAGCCTGTCTGACTTGAATATGAGGGCTCTGAAGCCCCACACAACTCTTGGCATCCAAACTTATTATAGAACAAAAATGCAGGGCCAGGGACTTAGCTCAGTGGTTCTGGTGCCTGCCTTGCAAGTGCAAGGTCCTGTGTTCAATCCCTGGTAACCACATACAACAATACTGGGCGTGGAGACTCACGCCCACCAGCAATCAGCGCCATATACCACAGTGCTGGGCATGGTGGCTCATGCCTGTAATCTCAGCACTGGGGAGGCAGAGGCAGGAGGATTTCTGAGTTCAGGGCTGAGTTCAGGACTAGCCTGAACTACGAAGTGAGACCTGGTCTCAAAAAAAAAAAAAAAAAAAAAAAAAAAAAGCAGTGCGCTGACAACTATACAGGAAGACCGCTGGGTCACTGTCTGCTCTGGTGTATTCCACCAACACGTGAAACACATCTATGCAATGGTAGTAAGTTCTGGCAAAAAACTAATGGAGAGAATGCAATGGCTCCTTGCTCTGTGGTGTACATTTCAGGGCTTGGACAAGTACTATCCAGTTCTGATTTCACATTATTAACAGTGAATTCAGTGAGCCAGGCAGGAAATTTCTGTTTTGCTAGCCACATCTCAAATGTGTGCTTGGATAAGGCACACCCCTAGCCTTCAACAGTCTTGAACTCAGAGAAATGCACACTAGAAAAATCTTTGCTATGCCAGCTCATTTTTACAGCAGGGTATGAAGTAAGGAGCAAAAGGACATTGGGGTGAGTAGGGCGAGGTCCTACAGAGCAGCAAGAGGCTGCTGCAAATAAGCTGTGTGTAGCTGAAGCCAACAGGACACCTCGCAGAGGAAGGTGGATATCCCACTCTTATCTGCAGTCTGAAGGGCAGCTGGCCTTGCTCTCTCAAAGCCCAGGAAAAAGTTCCACGTGTGAGCAGGGCTTAGGCGCTGGGCGCTCAACTGCTATTCCTGATACCTTTATTGCACTTCCAACTTTATACCACTTCTGCCCTGGATGGAAATGGCGAGCACCTTCAGATGACTTGGATTCCCCCTTCTCCTCCTCTCTTCCATCCTCTTGAGGTCTGCAGCACTCAGGCCCCTTTCCTGTGTCTACCCATGCCCACCCCCTTGGTAAGAGCACAGAAGTACCTGGTATGTGTCATTGGGCCCACTGGGCGCTCCGGCCTTCTTGGGGGCAGTGCACCAGGTCGGTTAAGAGAATTGGTCTTAGGTGGACGAGGCTTTTTTGGTGGGATGGCAGGAACAGAGGGCTTCTGTAAATCCAGTTTTGGCTCTCTCTCTGGTCTTTCTTTAAGTTATTGTTTATCAAAGCATAAAAGAAAACAGATAGATCTAGTATAAGTGATAGTACATATATGCAGATGGCTTATTTCCTGCTTTAGAAAACTCATTAATGCCAGTTCTAGGATAAGTAGCAAACAGCATCACTTAACGCTTTCTCAAGTTCAGAAAAGCTCCACAAAGCCACAGCTTCTTATTCCCTTCATTCCATGCTTTTACTCATGTTGGCCCCTCTACCTGGTGTACCTTTTCCACCACTGTCCACCAGGTCAGCTCCTACTCAGCCTTCAATGTCTGGCTAAAACATGGCACCATCACGTTCCTGCTTCAACAGCTGACCTGGCCTCAGTGGTAGACTCCTTCTTTCCTCACTTGCGCCTTTACAAACATCCACGGCTCTGAACTCTATGCATGTTTGAATGTGAGGCACGGCTGCCACAGGTTGCTGGCCTGTGAGGGCAGGCCGGGTCTGCTCATCTCCCTAGGATCCTATGCAGTGCCGGCGCATGGCTGATGCTCAGTCGATGGCTGATACATTTGATAAATGGCCCAAAGGAAGTGCTGTTGGGTGTGAGAAGGGAAGAGGCCTTGACATGTCTTGGGTTTGCCTCTGAAAAGGATCATGAGCCAATAAAAGGAGGCAGCATTTCAGGGAACAATTCCTTCTGGTTTCTCTGTGCACAGTTCGAATGTAGTAGGCAAACTGGGACTTCACAGGTATTTGGTTTCCAAAGCTCTTTAAAGTGAGAGTTAGGGTGAAATTGAAGCCAGATTTAAGGGCCAAACTGGACCATGTTCAATGACAACTTCAAGTTTTCTGTTCCCAACTAGCCTTTCCCCATGGTTGGTACAAACAACGTACACCTATACAGTCCTTGAAGATGGAACTTAGAGAGCTGCACACCGAGCACAGGTCAGGTGCTGCACTGACCTGCAAGGTGGAATTCAGAACACCTCTTATCTGCACACACAGGATCACACTGTTTGGGTTGGGCCAGGCCAATTGGCAAAATCTTTAGAAAACCCCCAGGTATCGGGCGAGTATCATTGTGCTTATCCTGTAATACTTCTGTGGGGTAACAGGCTCTAACCAGGAATGCTGCAAACTTATTTTCTGGTACATGGCGGGTAGAAGAGGAAAAGCTCAGGTGAAATGGTAGGCAAGGGAGATGTCGCCAGCTGGGCAACAGGACAAGGACAAGGATAGGGCCTCCAGCAGTTTTCAGGGTGAATGAGAGGGAGGATGTGAGCTGACCTGACAGTAACATCCAGTCTCACAGCAGGGCTGGACCTCCTGGGCGTCCCTATTGCTTCTGACCAGGGCGTCTGCCTCCCTCCCTCACTGTGGCACAGAACAGGTACTTGTGGTGTTGAAATTGGAATAAAATGGGTATCTGTTCACTGCTTTGAAAAAAAAAAAAGAACTCATAAGAGGGAAAGAGCCAGGGCTATGTGGCTACTAAGCCAGCCAAGGAAGGTGGTGTTCCTCACACTTCAGGGGTGGCAGCCTGTGAGCTGGTCAGTATGAACCAGTGGAGAAAGCGTCTTCATCACATAGCTTGGTTATCAACAAGACACTGTCCTCTGTGAGGACAAGAAATGGGTGTGTGGTTATTTCACAACACATGCTTTTATTAAAATGTTATTTGTAAACTCAGTGCTGTTTTTTAACTGATCTGTGACTCAGTCTTGGCCTTCACCATGGGGCTCCACAACTCAAATTCTACCTGTTCACCATGAAAGAAAGAGGTATAGGTTTTTAACAGTTTGCAGTGTTGGTAAAACTTGTAGAAGGGTGGTATGAAATATGCAGTTTCACAATAAAATTTCTTAAGGCCACCAAGGAGCACCTCCAAATAACTACATTCATTAATCCACCATTTCTCTTGTGACTTCAAAATAACTACTTTTTAAAATGTAATTTGCTCAGCCTCCTATTCATAATAACAACACAGTACTTTTCCCATAAAAAAGTGTGGTGAATCAAATCTTAGGCACCGAAAAAAACGTGTCCTTTCACAGCTTGTAGATTTCTTTGGAAGAGACACTCAGAATGGTGAAAATCAAACACATCTATAAAACTGGCTGTGTGAGATTCAGCCACTTCCCTGCCGATGACATTTCTGACCACCTTCAGTCGACTCCAATCACTGTTTTTCTGTGTTGCCATGCCTCCCTCCCCTGGCCACCAATACTCCTGAGCAAGGACCTATCTCTGCAACTTTGTTAGCCAGTCATGGGCCCAGAAATGACCAAGGAAGAGAGCTTTCATTTCTCTGGATAGGAGTTTTTACTAAGCCAAATCCATCTATCAACAGTGATGAGCAAGGACCCCGGGTACCAGGCACAGAGGAGAGGCTACAGGACAACTGTCAGCTATATGCTGGGCCCTTAAGAAACTTGCAGTCTACAACTTCAGGCAATAGACAGAATGCCAATGGCAGAGACATCACTAAATAGTGACCAAGTGTTAAGTGACTGGTCTGGTTGTTTTTCATTTGATGAGAAACTCTGGCCCTATAAAATACCCTCTCCTATTTCCTTAGAAGTTGGATGCTTAGAAGTAACCAAAACCCAATAATCATCATATTCCAAAAATGCTTTGGCTCTTATTGTAGAGCTGCCAAAGAAGAATTGATTTCATACCTTTCTCTTCTGTTCTGTTTGGAAGTGTTTCTGGTCTTTCAGGAGGTATCTTTTTAATTTCATGTTTTCTCTCTGTGGTACCTAGGAAGGAAAGGATAATAGTTATCAGAATTTTTTTTTTTTTTTTGAGACAGGGTCTCGCTTTGTGGTTCAGGCTGGCCCTGAGCTCAGCCTCCAACTCACATCACAGCAATCCTCCTACCTCTGCCTCCCAAGTGCTGGGATTACAGGAGTGAGCCACCACGCCCGGCATTGTGGTATGTGTTACTGGTTGCTGCTCGGTGTGAGTCTCCACGCCCAGCATGGTACGTGGATACCGGGGAATCAAACCCGGACCCTTGTGCTTGCAAGACAGGTGCTGG
Organism: Petromus typicus; assembly: GCA_004026965.1. Classification (NCBI taxonomy): domain Eukaryota; kingdom Metazoa; phylum Chordata; class Mammalia; order Rodentia; family Petromuridae; genus Petromus; species Petromus typicus. The sequence continues at coordinate 69,680 of PVIR01003025.1, read as the reverse complement.
AACCACTGAGCTAAATCCCCGGCCCAGAAAATATTTTAATTTACTAGACACATGAGGATTTTAATAGTTATCAAGTATAGCAAAGGCAACAGACTTTTTTTCTTGCACTGAATACTGGTATTGTCTGGCTAACATGAGTTGCTTAGAAACAAAGCAGAGGTCGTTTCGAGCCTGTCATTCAGTCTGCTTGCCTGCACATTCTTCACTCATAAGAAGACCAGTAATATTTTCTGATGTTTAAACTTGCTTCCTTAGGCATAAAAGTGGTCAAAAGATATCACTCCGCAGGGATGGGAGTGTGTAAAACTAAAGTTATCACTCGTCAAAATAGACAAATAATCAGTTACTGGACATTATACTCTATAAATAAGAAGGAGTTTCATAGAGACCCAAAGTTCATCTTGTAGTAGTTTTAAAATATGGCCGAGGATTGTCTGATAGTCCTCCCATTGAGAGGTAAGATCTATGTCCCCTTGCCTGGAATATGGGAAGGTTCGCAATTGCTTCAACCAGTGACTGAAGTAAGACCCTGTAATTTCCAAGGCCATGTAGGAATACTGAACCTCCACGCAAGAGTTCAGCTATCCTGAGAGGCCACATGCGGACACTCTGCCCTACAGCTCCAGCTGAGACTAGTCTTTTAGGCACCTTGCCACAGAGAACCAACATGCAAGTGAAGCAGCCATCATCAAAGGGAGACTCCTTCAGCCTCAGCTGGCCCAGCTTCCAGCAGAGGTCCTAGACTGGATGGAGTGGGAACAAGCCATCCCGCTCATGTCCTGTTTACATTCTGACCCACAGAACCCATGAGTATAATAAGATAGCTAATTTATGCTGTTAAATTTGGAGTGGTTTGTAATGTAGCAGAATGCCTGGAGTATAAAATTGAGGGATGTGTAAAAAATGTTAAAATGGTTCTCCCCAAGTCCTTTCTCTTTGTGACTGAACTCAAGTATCACAGTTTCCCAAATTATCTTTGCCCATGTGGTCAGCAGCTGCTCCCTCACCTGAGGTCTGATGGTACCAGTGACCTCCTCGGGCAGGTAAATAAGCAGAAACCAATCGGAAGTACTTCTCTTCGTTTATAGACTTACCTGAGTGCCTGTCAAACTCGTCACATCACCAACACCAAAAGATGAGTGTTTTGTATTATAATCTCAGTTACATAGTCTCAGAGGCCAAAAGAACTTTTAAAACATCCACATGTTTCATCTGAATCCCTTTAATGACTCGCTATAAATTAAACACTGTATCTGATTTCTATCAATTCCATTTATTCTTCTGCTTTTGGTCAAGGAAATTTAATTATGAGGAATATACAAATATGTACCTCCTTATCACAAAGAATTTCCCATGACACCTCAGAAGGATAAATGAGCAGCAGCAATGCTCTAAGATGAAAGGTGGTCTTGTTTTTCAGCACAGACCCATCACCAATGGTAAGATTATTTCAAAAGAATAAGAATTTGCCCACGTGCTACAGTACAGACTTCTAGTGATAATGAAGAAGTTGTCATTCCTGGAGACACATGAAGAATTAACAATTCCACTACTGTGAAGAATGCATTCCTAGTTACTAGATGCTAGGCTGCCTGAGCTTTAGACTACCTGGTTCATCTCCTTGGTTTCCAGTTACTAAGGCCTCTAGGGAAAAGGGGTCTTCAGAGAAAAATACATAAATAGCTTGCTTTAATCTCAGCACAATAAAATATTTATATGACCAGAACCACTAGGTGGCAAAATGAAACTGCTCAACACCAACAAGGATGGGGTGGAGCAGATGTCATTAACATCCCATTCCGAAGTTTAATCTCAGTGATTCTCAACTATTCCCAAGAGAATGGAAAGAAATTTGAGGTCAAGTTGATTTCCTTCCCCAATTTGGGAGGTCAAAAATATTTTTAAAAAATTGAAATAAATAAACAAATTTATCTTGATAAATTTATGAACACATCAATCTGAAAATTTGTTCATATTTTAAATGCTATAGAAATGTCCTAATTGTGCAGAACTAAAAGTATTACTATTTTTCTTCTGGTTTAGTACTTTTAAAAAATGCTACTTAGCTAGCTATTAGTAGAGGAATTTCTCCCCACAACTAACTATAACAGCTACAAAAAAGAGTTGCACTGAGAAATATCAATCATCTGTATTTATGAGAACCCAGAGTGCAATGAGTTAACCAATATCCAGCATCAGTTCCTGCACTTCTCAACTTTATTATCTGAATAATACAGAAAAAGTAAATTGGATTCTTCTTAAGATTACAAAAAGAATCAAGAGGGAAAGTATTTATGGGTAGAAAAGCATCTTTTAATTGAGAGTAAATGAAGTGAGTCCAAATTTTGGTTAACCCCACTGGACAGATACAGAAAACCCAGAAACTTCCTGTATGCACACAGGTGCTATGGCCCATGGGAAACATCCCTCCCCAAACTGACCCTCGGTAGGATACAGGAAAAGCAGGACAAAAGTCAGGTTCTTCTTTCTTTAAAAGCAGTTTATTAAAGACAAAACTCAACAAATAAAACTGGTTTGCTTTCAAAGTTCTTTCTGATCATTCTCTTGGGGAGCTCTGAGTTTTGCATATAAGAACACATTTTAGTGATACGTTTTTGTCTCTAGAAAAAAATCAGTAGTTTGCAAGCATTCTTTTTTAATGACTGAATTCTGTTCCCGTGGTTAGGTTGACTGAGTTGTTAAATGAATTGGCTGCTAAATACAGATTTGTATATAGCATGTACATTACAACATTCAGACAAAATAATGGTCCAAGGAAACTCCAACCTTATGGCTTTTCTTTTACTTGCATAACTATTATATGCAGCACTATAATGTATGATGGAACATAAAACTACAGTACTGTACTGCATGCACAGTACAATCAGCAAAATTTACAGTACTGTATAAACAAAGTGTACTATATAAAAAAAGATAGTGAGGCTCTAAAAATAAGATGTAGAGAACTGTATAAAAAATAAGATGGGTCGTTGAATCTGAGTAGCAGGTTGTAAGTCTGAACAAGCATTGAACAGATAGGTCGTTAAACAAGAAACTATATGTATTTAAAGACTGTCTGCTGAGATCCAGTCATAACTTCCTGGCATTTGAATGCAGGCATCTTGAGCTCTCCTAAGGATAGTCTGACCAAATGTAAAAGAAAGACATACTATCCTATATTTAAGGGAACCGAAAGATACATTACCTGCCCCTTGTTTGATGACAGGAGCGGATGGAGGTGGTGGCTTCTTGGGTCTCTGAAAAATTAATCAAAGTTATACCACATGAGACCGTTGGCAAGCTGTCCTCTCACAGAAGGACTACAGACATTATTTTCTGTGTGCAGTGTGGACAATTTAGAGAACTTCTCCAAAAATATCGAGCAATTTTCTCTCCAGGGATGTCATATTTTGGCACCTCTAAACAAACACTAAAATAAATTCAGTCGGAAAAACAAAACTGATCGACAAACGAAACACCATTTCCCCCTTTCTAAATTTGTAACAGACTTCTGGAAAAGTACGGCTCAGCAAAAAACGGTCTGAACTCAGCAAGCACAATGGCACTTCTACACTGAAACCACATTTACAATTAAGATTTAATCTGCTGAATAATTAAGCAACTCAAAAAGATTCACTGGGAAGACTCAAATTGGATCTGCTGTAGATGTAGCAGGCTGAGGGTTTGCTGTATTCAGATTAGGCCTAAACATTCTGTCCTTTCCTACATCACGGCTGGCAGGCCATTTACAAAGTACCTGTGGGCCAGGTACCCCTAGTCACATGTGATGAACTGGAATGGAGGTTTTCACAAATCAGCTATTTGTTCTTCTCTCACACACTGTAACTCTGTGGATGACAGAGGCATTCAATGGTATTCATCTCTGAAGTGTTTTCAGAACGACCAGGCATTTCTTGTCATTCAGAATCTACTGCTGGAGGAAGATGTGCCGGCTAGAGTTAGTAAATCATTCAGGCATCAGAGAATCCAGCTGCTGCGCCAAAGGCAAGGGGAGAACCACCTCAATGTCAGCATCACTAAGAAAGGATGGAAATCGGGGGGGTTGAAGCATATGATCCATATTGCTGCCAACACTTCTCAAACTCTCAGCATTTTACACCTGTGATTTTAATAAGATTCCACAGAGTCACTTCTGCCCTCTGAAAATGCACTACTGTGACACAGGAACCAGTAAAGGCACATGTCAAACCCTGGCCCAACTCATTGGTGCCAGATGTGGCACACAACCACACACAAAAAATTATTTTAAGTAAAATCCAGAGACTATGATACCTACAGGGAACTTTCTCAGGGGCATCATGGTGTGTAGGCTCTGAGTTCAGTAACTTTTCGGGTCTGCTTTTCACTGGGTTGACGATTCTGCCATTAACAGTACAGCGGGGCGGACAGAAGTGTGGTTCTGAAATCTGACTGTCACTACAAGTCTCTTTTCCTTACAAGCCCTGGACATGGGGCAAGCGGTTTCAACAGGCTGCTCCTTCTCAGCTACAAAAAGTAAGACAGGAATTCAACTCATGGGAGGAGGTAGTTTCACAAGCAGGAAGAGTAACTTCTACTTTGTTTAATCCTTGTGACACCTCTGAGGTAGTGATAGAAGTATGCGCCTTCTGCCACTGAAATAACTGAAGCCTTAAGAGATAAAGTCATTTTCCAAGGTCATCAAGCTCAGGTAGCTGGGTTGCTGGGAGTCAAGCTCAAGGATGTCTAACCTACAGTGTGCTCTTAACCACCGCGAAGGATCCATCTCGCGAAAGAACATCCACAAGACAAACCACCATGTGATCATAATACCACACACAAGGAGTTCATCAAAGCACAGGAAACTGTTATGCTAAAGGTGGAAGAAGAAAATGGGTATAGAATTGCACCTACAGTGAGCTCAACTATGCTAAACATTTACAGAAAGAAAAAGACTGAAAAGAGATAAATTTAAAGTGGTAATCCCCAAGTAGCGGGATTTTGAGTATGCACAAGCACATGTGTGTTTCCTTCTTAACGTTTTTCTGCATTGTCTGTATGAGTATAGATAAATAAGCTTTATTATAAAAAGGCAAGCTGCTTGAAGGGCTACCTCCACTTGTACAGAGCACCACGTGAGTCTGTTTCTGGCTCAGGGTCTCCAACTATTCCATCCCCCGTGTCAGCCCTGTGCAGCTCTCTACCAGCTCCTTTTCCTTCCTCCCCAGTTCTGTCTTTGTGTAAATTAGACTGGGGACAGATGTGTGCTTACCTAATGAAGTCACCACTGCAACTCTGCCAATTAACCTTCCTGTACCTCAGGATCAGAGTCATTTCTTATTCATGAAACTGCCAACACCCTATGGCCTAAATCTTCCCAGTCAGCCAAGTCCAAACAATGCCTACCCTTGCATGGCTCCCTCACCCCTTGCTAGTATGCAATTTGCTGTAATCAGTATCACATGAGCCTTCTCCAACAAAGACAATTACCCCAGCAACCCTGCCTCAAACCACCTGGCCCTAAATTTGAAAACAACAACAAAAAAGACATAAGTCATCATATTTTCTGAGACGACTGGGCAAAAAACCCCACATCTTTTTACTGTTTTGTTACACTTAGCATATAGCAGATACGTGAAATGTGACAGGGCTGTGTGGGGGGAAATGGGTGGCAGGGAGGGAGGCAGGAAGTGTTATGCTGACGGCGTGAAAAACGTGGTCATGGCAAGTGTGTACATGAATGCGACAAGGGGAGGAGAAGGAGGTATGCGTCTGTATTCAGAGCTGTGCCTATTGTGGAGATAACTAGGGAATTTCTCAAAGCAAGGGGCGGCTCATGAGCTGTCTGCAATGCTGGATCATCACTGGCCAGGTGCCTCCTGTACTTATTAGCAGAGTTTAAAAATGTTCCTCCTCCTTTTTCTTCCCTTGATTGATTTCCTTTTCCTGGTCCCATCAAAACGGATAACCATCATGCCTCTCCAGAGGAGAAAAGACACCATCAAATAAGATGTCTTTTAAGATAATTCCAAACAAAAATTAGGCCCAGCAGGCCATGTAGCTTTAGAGCAATCCTGAGAGATTAATAAAGTATTGTACATAAACTGACTCCTTTTTTAGTACAACAAGAAGACAGGTCTGTAAAAACTGAGAAGGCAGATGGAATAAATCTCTAGGAAAACATGACAAAATTTCATTACAGGAATTTGTGATTCTCAAAAGAAAAAGACATGAAGTGATCATAGAGCTGATTTTCCTCAAAATGTCCCATTGTGAGGCCGGGGATTTAGCTCAATGGTTCCGGCACCTGTCTAGCAAGTGCAAGGGCCCGGGTTCGATCCCCGGTAACCACAGACAATACTTGGTGTGGAGATTCACACCCAGCAGCAATCAATTCCACATACCACAGTGCCGGGCGTGGTGGCTCACGCCTGTAATCCCAGCACTTGGGAGGCAGAGGCAGGAGGATTGCTGTGATGTGAGTTGGAGGCTGAGCTCAGGGCCAGTCTGAACTACAAAGCGAGACCCTGTCTCAAAAAAAAAAAAAAAATTCCTTTGTGGCTGGATAAAGGGAATGGGAACTAGGATCATCCAGGGTAAGCAGGAGGTCAAGGTACCCTGTGTGGAGTTTGAGAGCTGGAATATTAACTAGCTGCTATAGATACATGGGAAAAAACATCTTTTAACTCAGGCAAGGATCTGAAGAACTAAAAGTTTGGAGGCATTTGTTTCATGTAGTCTTTTATCTCTCCTTCCATGGTGAAAGCAAAACACTCCAGCTCAAAACTCAGGTGCCTGTGCCTGCTCAGTTGCAGGTAAGTGCTTTAAAAAGCAGTGGATGTTAGAGCTGTAAATGATCAGAGGAGCCCTCTTTATAGCTGAGAAAGCTGAAGCCCAGAGTTCTGTGACAACAGCTAGTTGGTAGCCAGAGGGAACCTAGCACTCATGTTTCTCAATGTTCAGACTGTGGAGATTCATTTACAAAGAGCTACCACAAAAATGTCCATAACAAATCAGTGAGCCAGTATTTTCTGATTTCTGGGAGAGTCAAATGCCTTCTGTGTATTCACATAAGCAAGACACGTAGGCCTAAGTGGTGTGGTCCATGTGTATCTGTGGAGTTGTTGGCTAGGATGGAGGTACTGATATCATCCTTCAAAGGACAGATTAGCGTGATTTAATTTTTACTGTTATACTACCAGGAAGGAAATAGATGTGAATGTTCCAGTATAAGGATGGCAGGAAGGCAAGCTTTGCTTGCTGGTAAAGGATTTTAAATCTATGCCCTTTGCTTGGCAAGACTGGTCAGTGCCAAGTAAAAGAACTCATCAGCCGGTTCAACTGCTCTTCCTGGCAAGAGTTCTGATCCAATACTTTGTCTCTCAAGCCAATTTGCCTTCAGAGTTCTATACACCAAGATAGGCTTTGTTGAAAAGAACAAGAAAATATACCACGATGGCTGAGCATACTTATGGGATGTCTTGCAATAGCCTGTTAGAATACCTGAGGACTGGCTATTTTATAAAGGAAAGAGGCTTATTTTGGCTCATGCTTCTGGAAATTCAGGAGCATTGTGCTAGCATCTTCTGCATTTCTGGTGAGGACTTAATGCTGCTTCAACTCATGACTTCTGGCAGAAATCAGAGAAGGATATAAGTACAGGCAGAAGGAGCACATATATAAGAGAATCCAAAGAAAGGCACCAGGCTTGTTTTACAACAACCTACTCTTGTGAGGACTAGTCTAGTATCAAGAGAACTAACCTGGTCTCTCCAGAAATGCATGAATCAATTCATGAGGGGGGAGGTGACCTAATTATCTCTTAAAGGTCCTACCCTCTTGATCTTATTGAAGATTAAGCCTTCAGTTTGGGTGGGGTCAAATCACATTCAAACCGTGTGTGAGTGAGAAGGGCTTTGTTATTGGGGGAATATAGTAAGGTTCTACAAGCACATCTCAGCTTGATTTTGAGCAACCCTGAACCTTGGGAAGACCCTCCATGTCCAGATAAGCAGATAAGTTGTTTGGAGGCTGGAGAGGGTACAGAAATGGACAGTTCCTGACCAGGATGTCCCTTGTAGTTCAAGAAACACACAGGAGGGCGGGGGGGGGGGTGCTCTGCACCGTCCTTTCTCTCACTGTGTCTGGAGAGCTACTCACAATTTTGAAGTGTGCAGCTGGGACATGCTCTAGGTAATGTCAGTGCCTGTAACTGCTCCTGTCTGGAACCACAGACAACTTACTCAGACTTAACAAGACTTACTTACTGGGATTTACTTACTTGGACTTGAGAATGTCTGCCCTGCCCTGTGAGATCAACTATGGGATTAGTGTAGACATCTGCCTCACCCTGTGAGATCTTAAACTACAAGGATTACTGCACTAGGATTACTGGCCTTGAGACTTACTGGGATTGAGGATGTCTGCCCTGCCCTATGTAACCTTCAACTACAGGGATTATTGTGGGACTGCCTTGTTTTATGCATGATAAGATTATGGGTTGAAGGCGTGGTATCAAATAAAAGGTGCAGGTGAGCTCCGGTTATGGGTTCTGCTCCTGCTTCTGCTGCTGCAGTATCTGGCCTTTAGCTGCCTCTGCTCAGAGTAGCAAGAGTCGAGCCCATGCTCAGCCTTTTTCCTTAAATTTTTGACTTTGCTGTTTGTTGGTTATTGATCCTTTTAACTATAGGACTTTTGGGAAACTGGAGTTTGCCACGAAGGTTCTGGCTGAGTCCTCTTGGCTGGACACCACATATGGTGCCCGTACATGGATTTGGACCAGACTCACACATGCTCCATTGCTTGCTCTAGAGTCCCAGCCACTGCCTGCCCTGGCACTGGCACAAGAGAGTTCCCGGAATCACTGTATAACTTGTTCTCTGGAAAGTCTCTCTCTAGTTTCCCCGACCCTCAGCCTCTAACCTTGTGTTCTACATTCACAGTCTCCCTCCTGGCTGGGCCCATTGAAACAGATGGCCGACTGGGTGGTCAGCGAGGCTTTGACATTTAGTTTCTCTCAAAAACGCTCTTTGAGTTCACTTCCATGGCTCACTCCTTCACTCTATCCTCCTCATCCTAGAAATGATGCTTCAATTATATGCCCAGACTTCATGATAACATTGAAGGACCTGGGGCCTCTTTTGTAGGAAAGAGGCATTTGGAAAGAGCCCAGCTTCCCTCACCTCTACCCTTTCTCTTCTTTTACACTAGAAGCAGCAAACAGGAGAGGAGGGGAAGAAGGAAAAGCAGGTACACCTTGGCACCACAGTACCAAAAGCCCAGGGGTTCCTGACTGTCAACTATGCATATGAACACTGTCGGGGCCTCATGAAGGAGAAGCTTAGGGCTGCAGTTCGGACTGAGTGGCGATTTTGAAAGATGCATCACAATCAAGAGTATATTCAATGAGATGTTCAACTAGGTGAATACAGACTGTAGATACTACTGGGGAGGGAAAGGAGACACCATTGGGTGGGCTGGGGCAAGTCCACTGAGGCTGCACCAACAGGCCATACCTGGATAACATTAACACACCTTGGCAAGCCCATTCTTCTGCATGTGAGACCACCCACGAAATCTAAATATATAAGATAAATAGTGTCATGGGTAAATTATTTTTTCTTAGGCTTCTTATTGGAAACACACATTTATTTCTTTTATGAGTAATTTATTGGATAACTTTAGAAATTAGAAAAAGTTATAGATCTAAAAAGGAACAGATTTTATAAACTGGGTTGTCAGAAGATGGGGACTAAAGTGAGGCATCTCTGAAGAACTTGGTTAAGGGAAGGTAGAATTAAGGCAGTAAAAATTTACCTTCAATGGATTAGCCATTATGAGAACCAAGCAAGGGATCTACTTTTCTGTGAAAGTTTGGAACATGTCAAACTTCTGCTATGTGATCTAAGACAATCTTAAGAGAATGAGTCAGCATACAACAGTACCTGAGAAAGGAGGAAATCAAATTGATCATGTCATAATGTATCTGGAAACAGATATGAATAGGAAGGGTCTTGTCAACCATGAAAATGGAGAGGAACAGAGTTGTTAAAGCCAACGGTGCAGTGCTCTTGCAAGATTATCTGGGCTTAGCTGAATTCAACATATGGCTCCTTTGGCAAACCTTTCCCTTTTGGTGTGTAAAGCAGGCCTCAGCACACCTGCCAGGCCTTTTGTAGGAACAGTCATCTCCCCTCATTTCCTTTCCCAGACAAATGTGGTGTCTAGTGGAACCTGAAGGAATGAGGCCCACGGGGACAAATGCTCAGGGCAGATAGACACAAGTGCTTCAGACTGGCTGACATCTCAGGGCTTCTTGCAAGAGTAAGCTGGCAGCCTGACGCTCAGGTAACTGTGAGCATCGGCAAAGGCAAGCCTGCATCACAGTCGCAGGGACATCTCTAGGGCAGGGAACTGAGTCCCTATGGCTCAGAAACGGACTCCCTCTGTGGCTCATTTACTAAGGAGACAGCTAGGGTGGTAACAGTGAACCTTTTAGAGCTTTCAATGATACAAACAGCCTGCTACAGCACACATGCCACCGCTGACCTAGGCAAAGTTTAGGAACACTGCTAGTGACATGGCACAAACTCTGAAGGATTTTCCCAAGTTGCATGTGCTCAAAAAGTAATACCATTTTTGGTGATTTGAACTCTTTCTCTTGTAAGAACCACAGCCTGAGGCTTTCTTGAAAGACTGTCTTTCAGAAACACTATCAGAAGACCTCTTCTAAGTTGAATACCAGTGAGGTGTTGTTTCTGCTGTCCTTTGGAGACCAAGTTCCCCATTATCCTTCAGCAATAATGGCAGAGCATGCATGTTGCTTCATTAGCGCTTTCAGAATATTTAATCTTTCCATTCTGATGTTCAATTTTACTGTCAAGGCACAAAACAAATAGACAGCCATTGAATCTAGGTTCTCTCATAAGTAGCTTACATAATTGCTCTAAAATATGCACTGAGAGATCAGTGAGTGCTCTCCTGGAATATTTTGAGGAAAAGCTGCAAAGCATTTGTCCCATGGGGAGAGAGAATCTGCTGAGGACTCTCAGCAGGAGAAACCAGGAACAGGCCTGGCGGTAACCGCTGAGTGCAGGCCCCTCCCCAAAATACACAGCCTCAACAAGCTCAGTGATGTCTACTGAGTCAAGAGGCCTGCTGTGAGAGATACTGCCGTTTGCTTCTGTCTACCCTGATCATCACAGACGGTCCTCTTTTCTGGGTGAGTGACTGCAACCCCAGTTACTGGCAAGACAAGATGACATCTGCGGAAACCCGTGCCAGAATGTTTCAGACTCTGTCATTCACATAGTGCCAGCTTGGTGATGATCTTAATCATCTTTACAGTGTCAACTGATCAAGTGACAGACCTATCACTAGTCACACTGTCACCAACACACCAATGCTATGGGTGGAGAAATAAAGGCTGGCATAACAATCAATGCAAAGCAGGTTGGCTGGTTTTACAGGCCAGAGGAGATTAAAAGGAAAGTTATACTTTGAATTTTTTAAAAGCTAAATGTTATATTATGCAATCACTTTTCAATTGTAGGTATTACTTTATTTGACAGGTATGACTATTGTTTTCCTAAAATTGGGTTTTCTGCTTCAGAGGGACAAGGTTAAGACTTATCAAAGAGAAAGTGGCTGCTTGTCTGGGGTTGGATGCCCCTGGGGCTATAAAGAGCACACACGCCCCAACAAGCAAGCCGTGTGGAGCCCACTCGTCACTGACAACTTCACTCTTCTGGTGGAAGTGTTCCCCTTAGTGCCTTATGTAACACACAGCTCCTAGAAAAGTACACTATGGAATTGGTCTTGCTTGAGTGAATTTGTTGTTCTACTAAAAAAAAAAAAAAAAAAAAAGCTAGGAATTAACAGGCAGGCAGCAATGACAGAGGTCACCTATTTGTTAAAAGAATAATCCAGATTCCACCACAGTCTTCAAAACTATACTGCCTATGCTGGGGATTTAGCTCAGTGGTTCCGGCACCTGCCTTGAAAGTGCAAGAGCCTGTGTTCCATCCCTGGTAACCACATACAACAATGCCAGGTGTGGAGACTCACGCCCACCAGCAATCAGAACCACATATCACAGTGCCCGGCGCGCGGTGGCTCACGCCTGTCATCCCAGCACTTGGGAAGCAGAGGCAGGAGGATTGCAGTGAGTTCGAGGCTGAGCTCAGGGCCAGGCTGAATTACAAAAAGCGAGACCTTGTCTCAACAAAACAAAACAAAACAAAACCCCCCAAAAAACAAGAACAAAAAAACTATACTGCCTATTATTATGAAAAGGATAACTATGTGAGGTAATACATACATCAATCAGCTAAATTTAGCCCTTCCACAATATATATAGTCATCTCTTGCACTCTGTTGGGATTGGTACCAGGAACCTCGGTGGATACCAAAATTCATTGATACTCAAATTCCTTATATAAAATGAAATATCTGCATATAACCTAAGCACATTCTCCTGTAAACCTTACATCATCTCCAGGTTACTTATAACATGTAAAGCAATACAGGTGCCAAACATATAGCTTTTTTTGGAAATCTTTATTGGTACATTACATATACACATCCTGATTGCTTTTATACTGTATATATGGAATGACAACTTTAAAAGTGTACATCTTCAGTATGGATGGGATTTTTAGAAATATTTTTGATTCAAGGTTGGCTGAATACAGAGTAGTGGAACCTGCAGATATCAAAGGCTCACTGCACATCAGAACATGTTGCACATGGTAAATACATGCAATCTTATCTGTCAGTTTTAGAAAAGCAAACCATATTATCTCGATCAGAACCAGTAAAGTGGAAAATGTCTAGCAAGATGGTATGCTTCCTAGGATATTTTGGCCAAAGGGAGAGGAATCATGAAGGTTTTGGTGTCCCAGTGCTTCAGGACATGACTATATTTGACTATCCTCATAAAGATAGCTGACAAGACTGCAGCAGGCAGTCTGGCTGGCCCCTTGTCCATTCACTTGGGCTCACACTGAATATCCTTTCAGAGATTCTGGAAGGCCTCTACAACCTTGAACATTAGGTTTGCTACCTAAGTTTAGGCCCACAATGGTGGCAATTGTGTGTATGCTTGCTTTACTGCAATCAACCACCATGATGTGCAGCCTAGAGAAAAAAAAAATCAATAAATACTGAGTAAATGAAAGAAAATAAAGTAGAATATGAACAGTATCATATCTCTATAAATGTGTTTCATATATCACTGAATGTCTTTTAATGGCTACTCATCAAAGCTCTTAGATGCCTTTGGATTCCCAAGGAAACTAACCACGACACCAAGATAACTGGTTTGATTTGATCAAGCTAAAACAAAGAGCCAGAGTTAGCCTTCTAGTCTTACTTCATAGTTCTGCTGGAACCTTTCCCCCACTGTGGTAACAATAATTACGATGATCAGAATGGTCAACCTGAGCAGCACATTTACCAACTTCCAGACACTGTGCTAAGGAATTCATGTACATCATCTCAGTCAATCTTCTTAGCCGTTCAACAAGGAAAGTGTAATTATTGTCATTATTTTATGAAGAAGAATACTGATGCTTAGAGACAGTCAATGACAAGCCTTGGCTATAGACCAAGTGACAGAGGAAGCATTCAAATCTAGGTCTGCCTGATGCCACAGTCTACAGCAGTGGTGGTGCACTTATAGCGTGTGTGCCAGGAGCTGGTTGTTATCACTGAAGGCTCTAAAAGCGTCACCAACGCTGGCCTAGAGTCACAACCACTATACTCTACAAATGTTTGCTGGAACTCACTCCTGAGTCTCATTATTTCAAAATCTTTTCTAACCAGTCATTAGTAAGTATTTAGATCTGTTTTTCTGAGTGACTGATTTTGGTCAATTGACAACCTACCATTGCTATAGTCATTAGTAAAAATGTCTCAAATGATTTTACTTAGTAGAAAATCTCCTTATTTAATAATGACTTCTTCTGTATTATGTGAGTTTATTTCTTTCTTGAAATAGAAAATGCTCAATGTAAAATAGGAAGAAGGGGGAAAATGTTGAGATTGTAACAAAAAAGTAAGGAAACAAATTTTATGTATATGGGAGGGTGGTAGGGTGGGTAGGGCTATGGGAAAAAATGAGAATTAAGTTGTGTCTTATACTGGTACAAATCCCCATTATGGAGTGCAATCATGATGTGTATATGTAATGTACCAATAAAGATTAAAAAATTAAAAAAAATATGAGGGAGGTGGAAGGTAAGGTTGTTTTCACTCAGGTAGGTGCCTATTACATGTCAGTATTTCCCTAACTTCAGTAAGCACATACATCACCTGAGAATCCTGTCAAAAATACAGTTTGTTTCAACAGATATAGGGTAGAGTGTAAGCATTTCTATCTAACATGCTTTCAGGTTATATTGATACTACTGGTCTATGGGTCACACTTTAAGTATTAAGGATCTAGAAAACACTGGAAAGCAGAGTCTAGATTCTCTAGCACCAAAACTCATATTCCAAGAAAGAATAACAGGTATAGAACAGACCACTCTTCGTCCAAACAATACAAGAGAGCAACCTATCAAAAAACATAAAAAATGTATCCTTAGACTTCAAACCCATCTAAAAATGTACAGGGGACAATCTTGAGAGATGCCCACCATGGCTGCCTTCTTAAGCAATTACATCAATTTATTTAAGCAGCACATGCATCATTAAATGTTATCTTTGGCAATCAATCTACTGTAGTTATCCTTCTCACACCTCAGCTCCATTGGAATGGAAATATGTCAAGACCGGCTCAGCATGAAACTATTATCAGAATCCTCAGGCCAGGAAAGGTGGGCAGAACTCATGCACAAGCCTGAGCAAAGAGCACTGAGGTGCAGAACAAGATGGACAAGACCAAATTCCTGCCTCTTTACATTAAAGTATTTCCAACTTTTCAACGTTTCTTATATCACCAGTGGAGAAACACTACATGTGAGTGAAGCAAACAAAAATGGACTGGCTAATTTAAACAGTAGCATGGGTTCCACAATGGATTTCCTCAAAGAAAGGGAAAACACAGATGAGAAGTGTGTATGTACATACACAGGGATACATATGCATGTACAATACATGTAGTGTAGGAAGATTAGCAGGTCTCACTCTGCATCTTTAGCCTCATAACATGCTTTTCAGTAGCTTCCACGATATTAGCTACATCACCACCCCCAAGGACTGTGCAAAACAAAGGCTATCCACTAACCAAACACAGTGCCCAGGGTTCTCACAGTTTATTTGGGACATGTACTATATAGGTGCCTTATTCACATTCTCTCATTTTTACATGCAACCCTAGAACAGTGATCATTGTCAGCAGCTGGAAGACCGGATCCTATAATAGATGTGTTATAGGACACAGGCAGTAAGGGCTCACAACTCAGGCACATCAAACATTCAAACACCAGTGTTATTCAATGTTACACCAAACGACCCCCATCCCTCACCCCAAGTCCCATCATGGAAGACACAATTCTAACAGCATGCACAGCAATGAGATCAAAGGCACAGGACTTACATTTCCCTCCTTGTCAAAGTCTGGGGGAAGTAACTTCACGAAGTTATCAGGGAATACTCCTCGTCGGCCATTGAGCTCTCCTTCCCACCAGCCTACGTCGATGCAGTCCTAGAAACAGGAGAGTACAGTGAGAAAGGGGGCAAGCATCCTCTATAGAAGTCTGATAGCCCTCTACAAAGAATAGAAGCTGTCTTTTTGAAGCCATTATCAATATGACAATAGTCATTATGGTCAGTTACTATTGTGCTAGTCAGCACAGACCCCAAAATCAGAGAGGAGAACAAAAGCTGAAATGTGCCTGAGCTGCTAACCCGGATTCAAAATCCAATGCTGTTTTCAGATGCCCTGAAGCAATAAAGTTTTCTATTTTACTTCCTTAAAGGTGAGAGAATATATATTTTCTTCATTTTTTTACTGAAGTAAAAGTATTTCATTAACTGCAAAGGTAGCTTAGAAAACATCACATGCACAAATGTTCTCTTTGGTTAACTTGTCACAAAGCTCATCAAGATTAAAAGGGGCTTTGTGACAGTCAGCCAAGCGTAAGGAAGATCACACTTTACACAAGCTCATTAATACTCTGCTCTCCTTCACCTTTTCCCTTTGATATTGATGAGACACAGTTGTTACCATGAAAAGCCCTTCTTCCACCTTAGAGAACTCAATGTTTGCTTACTAAATGAATGAAGAAACCTAATCACTGTTCCATATCAAAGCTGCTTCCCTTTAAATAATCTGTACTCTGTATATTCATTCACTGAATATTGCATGAGTACTTACACTATGCCAGGTGCTAGAGGAGACGGCAATGAACAAGCCTGGCAAGAGCATAGGCTTCTTCAGGCTTCTATTGTGGCCTTACAGTTATCTTAGGCCAGTGATGGCGAACCTTTTAGAGATTTCAATGATACAAAGAGCTCACTGTGACAAGTGTGTCATAGGTTCACTATCACCGTCCTAGGCACTCACTCCAGGCCACAAAACCTCTTCTAGTTTTTCCTCTTTCAATTGCTTAGAAGTACAACTCATATGTAATGAATTTGCCCCCCTGGATCCGCTGGCTCCTCTGAGTTCAGTTCTATTTCTATCCCACCCCCACCCCGTGGTCCTCCAATGGTTGAGGAAGTAGCAACCAGGAGGGGTCCAGCATCAGATGTAGGTCCCAGGAAGGCCATGGCTCATGTGGCTCACTTTTGCCCTGCTAGAGCAGACATTCCAAAAGGTGAGTTACATGTCTGATTCTGTTTTATCATTATACCCCAGCTCTTTGCACAGTGTCTCATAAAATAAATAAGTACCTTTGGAATCAATGAAGACGTTTTTCTAGTCCTGAGCTCTGTGATTTCCTATAATCCAATGCTTGGATTACTCCAGACAAAATGACCTCTAGTTATTTGAGCCCATGGAGATTCCGCATAAATTAGCGTAAGGTCTGTCTTAGGAGATAAATAAATGATCACTACTTGCCCCTTCCCCAGTGGTATTTTTTGCAAGGTTGAACTGACTCCATAGAATAGAAGAGAATGTAGATTTCAGAAATTGGCCTTCAGTCACAGACTGTAAATTCTAGTCCTAACCAATATAAAAAAATAGATACATTTGGAGCAACAGCTTCAGATTTAATGAGAAAACTCACAAGTCCAGGTAAATAGTACGAGCTTGCTTCTGCAGCATTCTCAGTTAAACAATCTAGTCCTTGGAAAAGAGATTCACAATCAGGGCTTGTGGTGGTAGGATTTGGTGACTTCCAATGTCTTTATAAATGTCATTAACAATACCAGAAAAACTTATAAAAGAAACAAGGGTGGAATTTTAGTCCTAATCCTTAGAAATTACGTATTCAATCCAGAAGGTTCTGCTTCTGAGGAGATTCCTGTCATATCTTTTTCTCCTTTCTTTCCACATGTGATCTTCAAAACCCACCTTGAAACTCACATTTAGGAAAGTGACTATGATGAATGCTTTATCTTTAACACTCACTTCTATATTTTTCACTTCATGCTATTTAATTTAGAAAACATATATTAAGTGCAAAATATATTTTATTTCTGCAGGTACTACATTTTAGATGTGCAGAGAACATGGTCCCTATGCCGGGGACCTTACAGATGAACATGAAAGACAGACACGCAATATCCTGCAGGGTCCTTTTGGGGAACAGGTATCAACCAAGTGTTCTGGAACCAACAGAAGAGAGAACTAAACAGCTTTTCAAGAAACAGCTTCTTTCTTTTTTTATTATGGTACCGGGGATTGAACTCAGGGTCTTTTGCACTGAGTAACACCCTCAGCTCTTTGTATTTTTTATTTTGAGACAGGGTCTCACTAAGTTGCCCAGGTAGGGCTCAAACTTGTGATCTTTCTGCTTCAGCCTCCCAGAGTACTAGGGTTACAGGTGTATGATACCATGCCCAGCTAAATAATAGATTTTTAAACCTTTTCATGTATGGAAGGTTTGCTTATGAAAAGACCGAACTTGCCTTCACATTCATTCGGATCCTCAGATGTAGAATTAAATCTATGAACGGTTTGCAAATATTGTATAGTGCTATGTTTCTTTCAGTCTTTGTAAATGATGAAAAACCATGCTGTACCTTAACCTTACATGAACAATAATCTAAAAGTCACTTTGCTTCATATGTCAGAAAAACAATAAAGAGAATTTTAATAAGCAAAACCCTATTCAGAATAACTTGAGAACTCATGGATGCCTACAGAGGGAAATAATACATAATGACATTATATTTACCAATTCTCCCTCTGGTGATGACTGGCTTAGATGGTTCATCTACACTCTGCTCCTTAAGGAAAACAGTAACAATGCTAATCATCACGTAATTCAAAGCAAGAAAGGGAAAGCACAAAAGCAGAACACAATATGTCTAATTGTTCTGATTGGTATAATAATAAACACAAGGCCCATGGATGAGGTAAGCATCGCCAAAGAAGAAAACTGCCAGTCTAGCTGAGAATACTAAGGGAGGACAAAAGAGAGCGGCTGTTGCAGGACAGAAGCCAGGCACGGGGTCAGGATGCCTGGAGTGGGATAGAGATTTGCAGAGAACAGAGGCATTTCCTCCCCAGCAACAGAAGCTAATTTAAGAGAAACGGGAATAATTTTGACAGCAAAATGAGAAGTGAAAATAAGTCCTCTGTAACAAAGCAGACAAAAGAATGAAGCTTTTGATGGTAGAGATGAAACTAGAATTATTCGTATCAGGGTTATGCTTCTAGAAATGTAAAACACCAAAAAATTCAATTTATTTCTTAAGGACTTAAAATGTGCGAGATAGGAGAGGAATCCAGGGGAAAAAAAGAAAATCATCATGTTCTCATGGGGCTCCCAAGCTCAGAGCCTCAAGGGAGAGGCAGATGCAGTGAACCAAAACGGCAGGCAGGGAAATGCTGGCAGGAGTGCTCAGCTGGATTTAAAAGCAAAAGGGATTAGGAGAAGCCAGGCAGCAAAAATGAGAGCAAGAACTGAGGTGATGCAGAAGGTCGCTGAGGATCTCTGAATGTGAAGGAAGGAAGTGGGAAAATGGGAAGGTCTGACCACAGAAGAGAGTGGTCAAGAACTGGAGTTCAGAGCAAAGCTTCCCAACCAGTGTCTACTGGACAGTGATGGGAGGTGGAAGGCAAAGTGGTACCTGGGAGTGACAAGAGAGAGTGGATGAGTGGGTGGTCAATGACTTGTGAAGTCACAATGTCATCAGGGTGGAAGTAAGTGTCCCAAAGGGAAGAGTCTAACGAAGGCAGGATTATGAGGCAGTAGCTGACCACTGAGAAGAAATAATGTGGCCCATACACCGCATTTATTTCCAAACACAGGACACTATTAGTGCTAAGATCAGGGCTTTAGGGATAGGCTGAGATCACAGCCACTCTAGTGGATTTTCACACTCTAATAAAGACAAGAAAGGGTAATGGAGGCAGGTGAGGGGTGGAGGATGAATGAAGCAGGGGGTGAAAACAGATTAGAGAACAGCAAGTAGATGAAAGCTTCTAGAAATATGTTTAGAAATAAGCTCTACTGGCATGAACACAGAAGAAAGGAGACCTGCAGCCTTATCAGGAGTCAAAGATATGGAAATTATATTTCTAACAAGGAATGTTTACTTTTCTGTGATTAAGTCTTCTAAAGGGTTATCATTTCCAGACAGGTATTAAGAGTAAAATATAGGACATTCTTCCTCATAAAAGGAAATGCCGAAGGAAACAAAATGACAGAGCCTTCGGTGTGCTGCAGTTCAGCCTCTGACTTCTGCACTATCTTGGACCATTTGCTCTCTGCTAGAATACCACCAATAAGGGAGAGCTCACTGGGACATGGTATAGACACTGCTTATTGTGCCTGACATGTAGAAGTGGAACTCACAGAGAGGAGGAAGAGAGAAAATGTGGGTTATGTGGTACTTAGGCCAGCTAGCTACCAGGGATAAAAACCTTCCAGATTTCAGTCTCTTAATACATGTGAAAATCTTCACAAGGTGAAAAGGACACAAATGCTGGCTGTTGAGGTTACATAGATAGACTGGCCCAAGTTCGTAAGGAACAATGTGGCCAGGAAAGCTTCTTAATGTGACCCAGCACCATTTTGGGTACTGATGAGGTACTGCTACTCCCTCTGCCACAGATGAGGCTGTTCGAGTCCCTGGCAGCAGCTCACACACGTGGAGGAATGCCAAGGCTATGGGAGTGTCTGAAGAAGGAGGCCATGCTGAGACATCTAGGTCATGCATCAGCCCATTCAGTCCTGCCAGTATGGCCCCAGGTCAGTTGGCTAAAGCTCTCCAGTTCTCCACACAGCTACTGGGCCAGGGATCAGCTGATGGGAGCTCCCTGAGAGACCAGCCGCTGGCAGCGTGAGGGCCAGGTGTGCTGGGAGTCACAAGTGAGACCTGGGGTGTCTGTGTCTAGGCTTGGCACTTCAAATCTTTAGAAAAGACAAACTTACCACCTGGCTTGTACATTGTTAAAAGAATGAGTCATAGCATTATCTTGGGCTGTTTTGTTCAGGGTGCAAAGGGATATGGTGATTTAGATCCGGGACTCCCAAACTTTAATGTGCATAATTCTCACTTGGGGATCTTGTAAAAATGAAAATACAGATTCAGTGGGTCCAGGACAAGTCTAATATCCAGCATTTCTTTTTTTTTTTTTTTTTCAGACAGGGTCTTGCTTTTGTAGTCCAGGCTGGCCCTGAGCTCACTATGTAGCCCAGGAAGGCCTGGAACTCACAGCAATCCCCCTTCCTCTGCCTCCCGAGTGCTGGGATTACAGGCGTGAGTCACCACACCCAGCAGATCCAGCAGTTCTAGTTTTCCAGGTGATGTTAATGCTGCTGCTCTGTGGATAATACTCTGAGAAGTAAGGTTCTCTAAAATGGAATAAAGATCCCTTGAAAAACAATGATCTATTGTCACACCTTCATGTCTATCTCATACCTGCTACAATGCTTGGCATCTGCTTTTTTTTTTTTTCCCCAGTACTAAAGATTGAATGTAGGGCCTTTATTCTAGGCTACATCCTCCATCCCCAAGCCCACATACATATTTTGAATCAGAATCTTACTGAGTTGCTGAATTGCCCAGGCTGAGATCAAATTTGGAATCCTTCTGCTTCAGCATCTCACAATGTTGAGATTATAGGAAAATGCCATCACACCTGGCTTGCATATATTGATTCTGACTATACGTTGGCTGAATGGGTGAGTAGATAGCCCATAGTTTTCCCATATTGCTATTCTACTTCCCTCCATTCTCTAGTGGTAGAAGTGTAGGGTGTGGTAGTATATGCTTATAATACCAGTTCTAAAGAGGCTGAAGCAGGAAGATCACCAGAAGTTTGAGGCCAGCCTCTGTCACATACTAAATATGAGGTCAGTCTGAATAACTGAGGTCCTGTCTCAAAAAATAAAAACAACTGGGGCAGGGATTTAGCTCAGTGGTTTCGGCATCTGCCTTGCAAGCACAAAGTCCCAAGTTCGATCCCCAGTAACCACATACCACAATGCCAGGTGTAGTGACTCACACCCATCCGCAATCAATACCACACACCCCAGTACCAGGTGTGGTGGCTCACGCCTGCAATCCCAGCACTTGGGAGGCAGAGGCAGGAGGATTGCTGTGAATTCGAGGCTTGCCTGGGTTACACTGCAAGCTCAGGGCCAGCCTGCACTACAAAAGTGAGACCTTGTCTGAAAAAACAAAACAAAAAAAAAAACTAAAAAAGAAAAAAAAGAAAGAGAAAAAAGGAAAAAAAAATTGTAGAAGGGAGAAGTTGAACAGGAGGAGGCCGCCCATATAGATTGGCTCCACAAAATAAGCTTTATCAATACAATGAGGTTTACTTATTTGTACTGAATTTATTGTTTCTTCATAACTATGACAAACGGCCATATTTTCTCAGAAATTATAGCTCTTTTTTTCAGTTCAAAGAGAAACACAGAGCTTAGAGATGGACATGCTAAGCCAAAATAATGAAAGGGCCAAAAAATGGGTTCTTCATTTGCTCCAAATGAAACCAAAACATTTTGTTCGGTCACTTCTGGTGGGCAGCTGGCCCCCAGTACTGATTTAGAGGTACCCACCATGGCTGTTTCTCAGGCCTTCGCTAATGACTGAGATACCATTTGAGGAGAAAGACAGCTGAACAATTTCAGTGTGGCTAAGTGAGCCCCACAGTGCCCCAACAGGGCCTCGCACCCTTAGCCTCCACCAACAGTATGGAAAGCACCATTTAATATTTACTAATGAACACCTCCTGCATGGAGCTTTGGGCGAGATGTTGAGCAAAAGCTCTGTGGAAGCTGAAGCCCAGGAGCACTCTGCTCTGCTTCTGCTTGTTAGCGCCTCCCCAAGAGATGCAATTATGCTGTGTGGCTGGGACTGCTCTTCAGAGTTTCCAGCATCCCCGTAAGTCAGTTACTAAAGCTGGCTCGTCCACATCACAGTTTATGAGGTAACAGAAAAAAAAAATAAAAAGAACTGTGGTCTATCTCACTGTTAGAAGAACTGCCTGGAGACCACAGCTAATGAAGCAAGCACACGGGCACCTCTGCACAAGTCCTTTATACAAGTTCCACTCAAGAAAATGGCACATCACAAATGGCAATATGCAAGGATAGGCCAGTCAGGCAGTCACTCTTGTGACACTGGGAAGTCATGATCTGGAGTTCACCTACTTAAAGTTCAGCTTCTTTTATTTTTAAACTTTTGTTTTCTTGAGACAGTCTCACTATGTAGCCCAGGCTGGCCTCAAATTCATGACCCTCCTACCTCAGCCTCCCAGGAGCTGGGATTACAGGTATGTATCACCACATCCAGCTTCCTGGCTTTTTACTGAGCAACAATTTTAACTTCTGACTCTTTTCATTTTACATATTTTATGATTAGTAACAAAATAATACTGAATGACTAACACACACAAAGCAGTAAGCAAGCTTCCTGTTGGCAGTGTAATACTAACTGGAGAACATGTATTGATGCCTGAAATCTGCGTCCATAAACACTCACATATCTTTTACAAGCTGCACATACCATACTTCTCATTATCCTGCTTCTCTATAGACCCAATCACTTGTTAGTACATGCACTCAACAACAGTGCATGCCACATTGTCTTCTTTGACAGAGTGTATTTTATGGTGAAAAATTGCCCGCAGGTCAGCTTGAGCTATCAAGGGTTGGTTCTGGGGCTTTACTAGGGTGAGATTAGAGTAGCACTGTTCCTATGTCTGGCTTTTCTGGGTTCTCAACTGAATGCCAAAGTGTTCAGCATCCCACATTTCTCTATTCTGCCTGGCCGGGACTCCAGCAATTCCCATGACTAATGACCTCTGGTATATCTTTTTGGCTTACTGCTCCCCATGTCCTTTTCTTTTGCTAGATCTAGTAGAGTCCTACCCTGTATCGATGGCCAGCATAGGATTTATCCAAACACTCAGTGGACCCTCTACAGATTTCTAGTTCTCTGTACAGCTTACTCCTCTGCAGTTTCCTGCCCTGCAAATCTGAGCCACTTTCAGTAGCCTGGGTTGTCACTGTTGTTTCCTCCATCCCAGAAGCTGCTGCTTTTGTTTGAGCTCCATTGCTTTGTGCTGCAATTTAGAAAGTACCTTCAGGCAAAAAGCCAAGGTTGATGTGTGCAACTCACTTCTGTGCTTCCACCTGTCCAGGGTCACATCCTGCATCAAATATTATCCAATGCCTAAAAACAGTTGCTCATACATTTTCTTCACTTTGAGTTGTCTACGGCAGGAGGACAACTAACATTTGTTACTCTACCATAGGCGCAATGAGAAGTCATATACTCTCTTTAAAAGATTGTTTCTTTAATTAGAATGAATTTATTTTACCTTAAATATAAAAGAATTTTAAGCTCTATTTTTAAAATCTGATCTATTTCAAGATCTAATTCCCAAAAGAAATCC
This sequence comes from Petromus typicus, assembly GCA_004026965.1. NCBI lineage: Eukaryota > Metazoa > Chordata > Mammalia > Rodentia > Petromuridae > Petromus > Petromus typicus. The sequence continues at coordinate 45,730 of PVIR01003025.1, read as the reverse complement.
CAGAGAAAAGAATGTCTGAAATGAAGATACACACAAGGACTTTTAATTATCCTGGAGTTTCCTTTGCGAGCATATGTACCTTTCTCTAACAAGGAAGGTGAGATATTCTCTAAGGCAAAACAGAGCTATTGTTAAACATCATTACATAGGAGAATAAATACATGCTATTCAGCTTTTTCAGAGAATGGCACATATATAAAATGATAGGATTTGTATGAAATACTGCCAGAGGTCAACAGTTGTTGGAGGCCATCATCCCAGAAAAGGGGACCAAGCACTGAAGGCCCTCCCCATTTACTCTGAAATGCTCAGGGAATCACTTTTCTCCATTCTTACAATCTACTCATAGCATAGGGGCTAGGAAATGCTACAGAAGTAAACTCTGGGCCCATATTTTGCTAAGAAATAAGCAAAAAAGGAAAGAATGGAAAGGAAAAATAGAAGATAAAAAGGGGAAAAAAAAGGAAACAAAGCTTACATATACAGGGGGAGGGGGAGGTTAAGAAATGGGAAAAAATAAGAATCGAGATATATATGTACAGTGCAGATTCTCAATGATAAATGTGATCATAAATTCCACCTAAAGTATACCAATAAACTCAGTAAAAAAATTTTTTTTAAATCTCACTGTCCAAGAAGAGAAGAGAACTTCCACAGGTAATGAGAGCTCCAGGCCAGAATCGGGAGGGCCTGGGGGTGGAAGAGGGATTTGAATAGAAGACAACCAAGGGCAGAAGCCTCCACGACCTCTGTGTTTACAGCTAGTTTCCCTCTTAGAAAAAGATGCTTTTGGCCTAGAACCTCTTTAGAGACTAGCAGCCAACAGAAGTGGCCTGTTGGCCTAGTGCCAGGGTCACCATTAATTCTAAGCATCCCTTGGACTTGTGGGCCATGGCTATATACTTTGTTCACAACAAATATATCAGAATTGCTTCTTCACTTCATTTGTAGCATATGTAATTGCAGATCTTCTCAGAAAATGTGTATGGCTTTGCCTTATTTCTTTATATATATATTTTTAATTTTATTTGTTTTTATTTTTTAATTTTATTTAAATCTTTATTGGTACATTACATATACGCATCATGATTGCACTCCATAATGGGGATTTGTACCAGTATAAGACACAACTTAATTCTCATTTTTTCCCATAGCCCTACCCACCCTACCACCCCCCCATATACATAAAATTTGTTTCCTTACTTTTTTGTTATAATCTCATTATTTTTCCCCCTTCACCCTATTTTACTTTGAGCATTTTCTA
>PVIR01003025.1:0-44366 GCA_004026965.1 Petromus typicus | reverse complement strand
ATAGAACTCATTTACATTTTTATTTTCTCTTATCAGAGAAAAGGTGTGATATGTACCTATCTGTGACCTATTTATTTCACATCCTCAAGATATGTCCATGTAAGTATACATGATTCAAACTTATCATTTTTTATGGCTTTGCCTTATTTCTAACATAAGAATGAAAGACTTTCTGTCTCTATAAATCTACTTCAAATATCAGTAATCGAATGAAAAGGAAAAACATATAGACAGGGCCTCTCTTGTGCATTTATAATCCACCTTTAAATATAACAAGAAGCATTAACTGTACATGAGGCATGTGCATAAATTATACACAAAATACAAATCATTAAGGAAGTACTTTTACATTTTTCCACCTATTTGAATTCATGCAACAGTATGCTTTCATAAAAACTCCCTCGCTTCTATTTGCTAGGTCATTTACAATTGAGATCACCACTTTATGTTAAATCTCAAAAGCTGTTTCTAATGGCACCTTGAGTTTAACTCATAGCACATGGCTAAACATACAGTTTACTTCTTTTTTTTTGAGACAAGGTCTCACTCTCGTAGTTCAGGTTGGCCCTGAGCTCAGCCTTGAACTCTTAGCAATCCTCCTGCCTCTGCCTCTCGAGTGCTGGAATTACAGGTGTGAGCCACCACACTGGGCACTTGGTATGTGGTTCTGATTGCTGCTGGTGGGCATGAACCTCCACACCAGCACTGTGGTTACCAGGGATCGAACCCGGGCCCTTGCACTTGCAAGGCAGGCACCGGAACCACTGAGTTAAATCTCCAGCTCCTATAGTTTACTTCTTAAGGTTGTATATCCTATAGCTGAGTTTTCATTTTCATTTCTGTTCAGAGAACTGTATGGACTCTGCATCCAAATGCATGCTTTTATTCCATTAAAAGGATAATAGAACTGACAGAAAATCATTTTATGACATTGATAAAAACAGTGCCATTCATAGAGCATCTTTCACTATGTTTTCAGAGTTCATTAGCTCTTGTTCTACCTGTAGAACATACAAAGAAGGTGGTGAAGGGGGAGGAGGTGGTAATCTTTGTTTCACAAGCAAGGACTGGCAAGAAGTAAGAGCTGAAGGGCATATACATGTTGAAGGTAAAGAACACCAAAGATGTCTGTAGCAGCAATTTGTAAATTCCAACATTCTACTTTCATTCTTTAGTAGGATAAATCTTCAATTCTTTTAAGACGTTTTTCCCGTTAGGAAAACTTATTTCTTGGCCTAAAATTGTGTTTGGAGCCTTGCCATCTGTACTTAGCCAATTTAGCTTCTAGATCAGTACAGTGAGCAAAAAATAAAATTCCCAAGCAAAATCTAGGCCCTTGGGGTGCTCAGCTAAATTCTGGTCAGAGCTCTGTCCACAACCTTGGGGAAGAGAGGGTATGGAGACAAGGAAAGGGTCCAATACAGGAGATCCACGGCTTTCTATTACAAAAGATGTTTTTGGTAAAACTCAGAACCAAAGTCAGGTCCTTGAAAGTCATGCAATCACACATCAGATAGTTACTTACAGAACATTGGGGCTCAGAGGGACTTGGGGGGTAAACAGAGGAGCCAACAACATTGTCTTAACATAGACTTTGCAGAGCAAAAATGTTTTACTTTGATGGAGTTAAATTCTATAATTTTTTCTCCTCTAGATTTTGCTTTTGTTATCATATCGAAGAACTCTTTTTGTTTTCATAAATAAAGTTTTATGTTTTGTGTCTTACCTGTGGATCTATGGTCTATTCTGAGCTAATTTTTGCCTGTGTTAGATTTGGATTACAGTTCATGTTTCTGCACTTGTGTGGCCAGCTGTGCCAACACCATTTTTTGCAAAAACAAAAACAAAAACAAAAACAAAAATAAACCCTTAAATTGTCTTTGCACTTTTGTTGAAAATTAACCAGCTGGACTTTCCAAGGTCTATTTTCAGGTATTTTATTTCAGGGGTCAGCAAGCTACAGCCTATGGGCCAAAAGCTAAGAATAGTTTTTTAAAAGTTTTAAATGGAGTTTTAAAAAAACCAAAGAATAATGTTTCAAGGGATATCAAAATTACACGACATGCAAATTTAAATGTCCATAAATAAAGTTTTACAGGAAATCAACCAAGCCTATTCATTTACCTCTATGTTTTTCATCTACAAAGGCAGAATAGCAGCCATGACAGGGACTACTTGGCCCACAAAGCCTGAACTATTTGCTTTCTGGCCCTTAACAGAAGACGTCTGCCAAGTTCTGTTCTGGGATATGGGGGGTCCTCATAAGCATCCATGCAGACCCGCGGGGGCACTCTGAATGCCACTATAAAAAATACTGAAAGGACAGAAGCTTTAAATAGAACCTCCAAAAGCCCCGAGGAAGGCAGAAAAGGAATGCATTTAATAGCAGGCTACCCTTTCCAACTAGGCCTAAGATATAAAAGCCTTAAGTAAAACTATTCTTAAGAGGATGAATTTTACAGTTCTATGCAGTTAACTATAAAAGGAGGGAAATTTAAGGCTGTAAGGTATTTATTTTAATGACTATTTAAAAGAATATCCATGAGTCATAAACTAAGAAAAATATTTATAATATGCAAGATGACAGGTTAATATCATGAATATGGTATATTTTTATAGAAATCAATTGGAAAATGACACATAAAACTTTTAACTTCAGTAGTAATTTTTAAAATAAAGAATTAGTGGAGATTAAATCATATTAGCAGAGAGTACAAATAACGATAACATCCAAGGATGACAAGGATAGGGAAACACAGTCTCACACACTTCTAGGGGGAGACGAAATTAGCACAGGTTTTTAGAACATCACTTAAATGCCAAAATACACTGAGATAACATTACATTTAGCAATTTAGCATCAGAAAACAATAACAATTGCTAACATTTATATGACTCTCACTGTGAGCCAAGATTTCTAAGTGCTTTATCCATTGTCTTAGTCTGTTTTGTGCTGCTATGGTGGACAATGGGTAACTTATAAAGAGCAGATTTATTTCTTACAGTCCTGGAGGATGGGGAGTCCAATGTTGAGGGGTCCACACCTGGTGAAGGATATTACAACATCCTACAGCAGAAGGTGGAAAGACAAAACAGCATGTACAGAGGAAAGGGAAGGGGGCCAAACTCATCCTTTTATCAGGAACTAAATCCAGTAATAATGAACCCACTTCACGATTATGGCATTAATCCTACAAAAGGGTCCTACCCTCTCTGCCTTGTTGAACTGGAGATGAAGTTTTTAACACGCAAACTGGTGGGGGGGGCACATTCAAACCATAGCACCTACTTTAACTTATTTAATCTTCACAATGCCAGGAGGCAGGTCTTATTACTACCTCCATTTCACAGATGTGCAAACTGAGACATAGAAAAATGGACAATCTGCTCAAGATTACACAGCTAGTAGAAGGTGTCAGAAATAATCATACACATAAGGACTTCTAAACAAGGTGATGACTGTGTGCAACACAGTTTAAAATAAAGAAAAATAGGAAATAGGCTAAATTTGAAAAGATGATCATGGTACTCTCTCCATAGATCAATCATTTAACCATGTTGCCAAAGAAAATCACAATATATTTTAGACAAGAAAGGTTATAAAGTAGTGTGAAAATGACCTTAATTTTCTTTTAAACTATAATTATGTGCATGTATTTTAAATGTCTGGAGAATAATCACTAAAATACTAAAAATGGTATGTGAAAGTGATAAACTCAAGGGTAATTTTTACTTTTTGGTGTATTTATGTGTTTTATGCTCATTTTTTCCAAAAGTATTACTTTTTCCATCTCAAAAATCATATATTTTAATAAAATGCAAATATAAAGAGCCTTAAGATACTTAACAAGACAGGGGCTATATCGTAGTAAATTACTTTTCTATACTAAGAAAAGTTAAAATAAATACTGAAGAAGAATTTCAGGGAAAGCATTAACCTTATCTGAGAACAGTTCAATGTACCAAGAACATTAAGTTTATGACATTTGTCTTTTCTTCCTATGATAACTTATCATAGTAATACCTATAACTTTTATGTCTCTAAAACTCTTTCAGCCACTCATTCTATTTAACCCTCATAACACTGCTTTCAGGGTAATACAAACAGAAAGATGGAAAAAAGGAAACAAGGGGAAAACAGAGTTTCTCTAACTCCTTAAGAGACCTGCAGATTTTTCTGTGTATTACATAGGCGAAAGTGTCTCAAGATGGTGTGGAGAGGATTAGTGATGTTCTGATACACAAGCACAGCACTCTGGGACAAGATGTAATATAGAAGTCCCTTTAGCTAGTTTCTTATCATCTATGGTGGCACCTGAGTCAAGGAATTTGAATCAATCGCAATTGATCTGCCAATGATTCCAACAAAAAAATCCATTATAATGATCATCAAAATTTTGATGTTTTAACTGTCTGTTGGTAAACTAAAAAGAAATCTTCTCCTACTCCATCTAATTTAAAACAGTGCGTTTGTCAGCCTAGATGCTCATCAGCGGGTGACTAGAGAATGGGTGGGATATACACACACAATTCAACCGTGGAGAATGAAATCATGTCATTTGCAGGGAAATAGATGGAACTAGAGATCATCAGTTAAGAAAAATAAATCAGACTCAGAAAGCCAAATGTTGCATCTTTTCCGACATATATGTCATTTAAAAAATAAAAGGAGAAGATTAAATTAGAAGGGAGACTGTTAGAAAAGAAGAAGGGTATCAGGGGGAGGGGAGAGGGACAAGTAAGGGATGTTAATAGAGTGGGAAAATTATGAAAGTATATTATATGTATGCATGAGTGTACTAAAAGGCAAACTACTATTCTGTATAACTAATGTATTACTAATAAAAATGTATGTGTGTGTTGCATATGTGTGTGGTGGCCAATAAACCATCACAAATATATTTACAGTGTCATGATTCTGCTTACCTATCCCAGAATCCTGACTACTTTTAAGAGGAAGGCGAAAGAGCAACTGTATTCCTTTGGACTTCTAGTGCTCTGAGGAGGAGGTATACTGTGACTTCTGTCTCAGATAAGGACATATGCAATCTAACAAGACAAACCATAATGCAGCAAATATAATTCTGACATAAATGACTTGTTTGCTGAACACTGACATTTTTCAAATATGTGTAAACCCACATGATCCCAGAACCGTGCTTAACTTCTTCATTCGCTCATAAAACATGTCCTTCTAATGGGTCTGTCAGCATGTCATCATCTTCAGGGTGACACTTGCTAATTTACTCTTCAGCCCTAAAACCATGTTTAATCCCAGCATTTTAGCTCTGCTAAAAGCTTCAGCAGTTTTAGAGAGAAGGGGTCAAGAACAGCAATCTATTTAGCCAGTTGGTTTTCTTACATCAAACTAAGTATTTTCTTTTGAGAGTCCCAAAGCCACATCTCCTTTTGTGGAAACAATCTTACTTCTTGTGGGGTAGGAAGCAAGGAAGCCTAAAAACATTTTTCTCATAAATAAATATTTCAATTAATAATGAGAAAGAGAAATAAACAGAACAAGCAAAAGAATATTAATAACAGAAGACTTCCGAAGGAATTTAAGACTCCCACTTTGCTTTTCTGTCATAGAAACAGCAAGCAGAAAGCTAAGTTGATACTCCAACCTAGAAGAAAACAAGACATCAAAGTTTACAAGACATGGGAAGAAATCAGGAGACAGCAGTGGGAGAGGAAGGCTGTGGGGACAAAAAGAACTGACATTCGTCTTGGGTCAGACTCATCATTTCCTTTGCACTGAATATCATTTCATTTCTGTAGCAGTGACTATAGAATCAGAAAGTCATAGGTGATAGAGAAATCACTGCATTGAAGTCCTGACTCTGACAGATTAAAAAAACACATGGATTCCAAAATGCAGAGTCAAACAAATGGATGGGTAGGGAAATCTTGTTGCTTTGACAAGTAATGATGATGTCATTGATTTAGAAAGGAATCTCTACAAACACTTGTCCTGGACATCCAACAATAATAGGTGACTCTTAGTGAGTGGATAAGAGTCACCTCTGGGGGTGACTGAGCTCTCAGTTGCCATAACTACCCAATACCACACAGGAAACAGACTTTGCCCACAGATACCGCCTTGTCCAGCCCCCAAGTTCTGAAAGTACTCAACAGGGAGTCAGCAGACACCTCTGTCCTGCCTGCTGCTGACATACTAGAAATCTCTCTGCAGAGCTGCTTCTAAACTCTGAGCTTCTGTTCCTCCTCTGTGATCTGGACAGAATGTTCATGGTCCTACTTCACTCTCAGGATTTCTTCGAGGCTGAAGCAAGATATCAAGCTCTCGAGAGACTCATAAGTAGAAAGGAATGGTACCAGGGGGCCTGAGCCTTGCTGACAGTGGCCCTGAAACCTGTGCTATGACGCCGTGTGTTCCACAGGTGGATCTAGCTAGTATTAAGTTAAATGTTCAACCACTGTCAAGGAAAGGAGGGAGGAAAAACACGTGGAGGTAGAGATGACAGAAGCTCGGTAAGTTAATATGCCCCTCACAGCATGTCTAGCTCCAAATATTTGGAACAGGAAACGGTACCCCTCCCAGTTCATGGTTTCTCCTCACCACTGTATCTCGAGCACCTAGTACAGCTCCTACCATGCCATAAACTTTCTTCAGTGAAGAAATAACATTGTTAGGGGAAGAGAGCAGGATGCAAATTAAAACTGTTGCTGTTATCTTCAGGAGACAATCCTTGTGATCCAAGAAAAGATGACTAGTGTACTGCTGTCAGGTGCCACAAACCACCTTTATGTAGTTCTCTGGGTCCCCTCCTTCTCTAGGGTTTACCTATTGGTTTCCTTCCATGAACACCAATGGTAGCCTGTATCATTTCTATCCCCTACAAAGTCTCCGTTTCCACCACTATATGATTTTAGCAAACAATATTATCTTTCCAAATGTTGATAAGCATTTTTATAAGCATTTTCTAAAGATCCTTGTTTACAAAGGGGTCAGCAGAAAGCACTGCCTCCCTGATTACAAGTAGCTATAAGGAAAGGACTGTTGTTCTGAGGCTAGAAGGCAGTTTGCCAAGAGTAGGCCTGTCATCTCTCCACAGTTGGGCTCATTCTGCTTCCACAGCAATGATAGCCACTGTCACAGCTGAGTCCTGGCCTCGTTCCTACCAAGCTGTCCTCGGCCCTTCTCTAGGGAGCTTCTCTACTTGGAATCCAGATCCAGAGGCTTCTGAACATTCCCAAACACACTGTGAGCACAAATCAGGAGGACAGGGATGGGGGCGGCAGGAACACAGACGCAGAGCTATTTTTGAGAGACTGGAAATAAAAGCTAAACACAGGTGTGTTCTGCACAAGTGGAAATGTTCCCAAATCCACATGAATTCTTTATAAATAAACTACAAAACAAACCATTCTGGTTGCCACATCTCATCCTAGTTTCCAGGGACATATACAAATAGTTCAGGTCTTTGCACATTATTTCAGGAACCTGACAGAGCTTAGAGACGCTCGCTAAAGGTATCTGACTCATTTTCTAGGAGGTCACACGAACTGACAATGTAGGGCTGAAAATGAGGGCAGTGAGTGCTCTGTGACTCCTGCCATGGCAAAGAAAAGAAGGCAAAGAGAAGCCACCTTAACTAATTACAAAACATGAAAACATGGGTAGATTTGGAGGCCAACAGAGACTCACAAAAAATGCAATTGAATTTAGAATAGAACAATTCAAGTCTTGCACCTCAACTCATTCATACAATAAACATGTACATCAAAATGCATGTTAAACCAATCACGATGAAATGTACCATCATCTAAATGAACTTCTGGGTGACTCCTGAAACTAGAAGCAGAGGGAAGAAGTTTCTATGTCAGCAGGGTTTCACAGGCTCAGATCTGATTCTTCCCACTTTCAGCAGGCAAAATATTTATGGCACGTTTTCTTCCCAAATTCTTGCTAGAATATCACTCACTGTGAAGTCTTCACTATTTTAGGTGGACTTTCTTTTTTTTTTTTTTCTTTTTCCCATTTTTACCTTCTTGGTGTTACAGCATTCCAGCCCTAACATCAGATTGGGTCCAGAGACAAGACCCTTTTATTCCCATTTCCAGTGTCTGAGAAAAAGCAGCCAAAGTTGGGGTGACACTTCCTAAGATTACAGGCATCACTGGCAGACTGCTTCCTGCAAGATGTGTTTCATATGCAACATCTTAGTGGAGCTTGACAGCAGTCATGGCGAGGTCAGCTTCCTGGCCAAGTGAGCTGAGGCTCAGAGGGGTTAAGTCACATAGCTGGGAGCTGCGGAGCTGGGCTCTGGTCCACTTCCTCAGTGCTGGTAGCCAAACTTGCTACCTTAACATGTTGTTTCCAAACAACAGGACTACTATGAAAGCTGGCAGAAATTTTATGCGAATAAAAATAAAACCTGCACCTGCACCAGGACAGGAGGGTAAGTGACCTGATTTCCCAGAAGATCATATAAAATAATAATAAAAATGAAATGATAGTTGTAAAACAAGGAGTTTTTTTTGTTAAGCAACAAACTCATAATTGCCTTAAGCAGCATGAATTAAGATTGGCTCTGTTATTAGCTGTCAGAGAACAGCAAAATAGATAGGTGAGGGCATGATTTCAGATGGAAAGCAACGTGTTCTGGTAAGAGACCAACTATGTTGGTTTTTCCTTTTTATCAAACGTTATTCAACATTACTGGCACACACAGTATTTGATTAAAAAGAGGCTGCTGTTTCTCTGAAAGCAAAACAAAAACAGGACATACGTTGCTCACTCACACAAAGAATGGCAGGCATCTAATTCTCTGGTCACTTTATCATTAAAAGAAATAAACTATTCTCTTTCCCTGTATTACTACAGCCATTTATCAGTGCTAATTATTAAAGTATTTATATTAGGCTTCCTGCCCATTTAACAACTTCCTTATCCTGTTTATTTGGATATAGGTGTGACTAAAAATAGGAAACGCACTGTGCCTAAGAAACCAGCCCAAAGGGCATTCAGCATAAGGACAAGGGGAGAGTGGGACAAAAAGAGAAGAACTTCTGCCTCCTCACAGAAAGAATGACAAAGGAAGCATCTTTCCTCTCCTCTCACTTCCTCCTGCCACATTCAACACCCACAGAGCTACAATGAAATAACTTTAGGGGAGAAAATTCACAGGTAAAAAGATGGCTGGGTTTTTGGGTGATCTACAAAGCAGGTTATAATTTGCTATTCCAGAAGTGTCTATAACTCCTGCACTGTTGAGTGTACCGCTTTCATCCACAGTCTATGCAAAGGCCAGCTCTGGCTCCAAAATACACCTGACCTTTGGCAAGCTACTGAACCTTGGGATCTAGTCCTTAGTTTACTGGCATCTTTGGATTAGGCTCTTCAAACACATGGTTTCCAAAACTGTGCCCTAGAAGTAGCCATCTTTGATCATAAAGTTCAACCCTGTCAACCATTTCATGGACAAACCCAGGGATCAGGGTAGGCAACACTGAGGTCCCTTCCCTCTCAGTAATGGCCAGAGCCCACCCCGGTCCTCTGCTCCCTCTCTCCCTTCTCTGCATCCAGCAGCCCACTTATGTTTCTCAGCCCTGGTGCCATGGTGATCTCCAAGTCACACTTGTGCATAGGAAATTACACACTCTTCCACTTATACAGACAGCAGAATAAAACCAATTGCTATGTAAAAAAATCCCTGTACTTCGGAGAAAAAGCCCATGTATATAGGAACCACTTGAATAACGTGACTTTCAACTACTGACTTGCTAAGGAGCATGGAAAGGAGAAAGCACACATGATCAAGGCCCTGGTAAACTGTATCTCTTTACACAGATTTTATAGCTCTCCTGGTGTTTATGGGGCTCTCTAGCTATAATGGTAATAAAATCATCCAACCTTCTTAGCCTGAACAAGGAAAGTAAAATTCTCTCAGGCATTCTACCTGTGCTTGATCTTGAACAGCAAACATTCTTTATGCATTTGCTGCCTACAAGGCATGACCAGCCTCTTCAAAGCTCCTCCATCGGTCCCCTGTGATGCAGCTTCACTGCCTGGCTGCTGTGGAGGGCAGAACCTGTGACCGAGCAGGCTGCCTTTCGGATTATTCCTTCTGGGATCCACTTTTCTGCAGCGTTGTGCAAGTCTGCAGCTTGAATCAGGTCGAACAGAAATTTATTCAACTTTCAGGTTTGTTCATTCATTTCATCTGGACACAGCTTGATCAGAAGGAAAGATTTAAAATCTTTCTCAAAAGTTCAGGATCAGGAAAACCAGGTATTTCAAGGGCTGAAGCAAAAGCTTTTATTATTCTGAAGGCAATCCATAACACTTCACAGTTTAGGACATAGGAGAGAACCTTTGCTTACCTTATTGATGAGAGTCACTATATCTCCTTCTTTGATTGTCAATTCATCATCATTCTGTGCCTCATACGGAAATATTACTTTGCAGTAATCCTTGGCTATAAAAAGAAGAGAAAACACAATCCTTAAGGTGCTTTATCATGAGCTGGCCCAGAAGAAGCTGCTCTCTGTGGTGTTTGCTTCAGGAGGAGGCACACATAACAGGCAGGATACGATGACTACATAAAGAAAGGGTCACCCTGGAAAACCTCCTAAGAGTGCTCATTATAGGCTCATGCATATTTAGTCTCTATGTTTCCCCCCTCATAAATAGTGTGATATTACAAAATGTTATTTACTACTTTGCTTTTCTCAGACAGAAAAAGCGAGATGCTGTCCTTGGCCTCAGGAAAACCAATGTATACCATTTTATATTGTTTTCAGGTGACTGCATAAGCAGACACCTGCAGAGAACAAAAACTTGAAACTCTGTCTACTGTCTTCTTCCACACATTACAATATCAGGAACAAGGAATTTATATATGTTACAAAACTGACATGGTTCATAAAACAACGAAAAACTGCCTCATTATGGTATGTCTTAAGAGACAAATGTGGTGTATTTATATATGAACACATGTCAACCACAAAAAAACAAGAAATAATGACAGAAACAGAACTCTTTTTTGGTATTAAGGATCAAAAACAGGACTGTGTGCATGCTAGGTAAGAGTTCTACTGCTATGCAATCTTGGTGAAGAAGACACCGAAAACATTTGTAAGGGATTTACAAATCAAGACTTGGAAAACAAAGCTTTTATGACACAGGATAGAAGGTAGAAAGAAAAGTTAAAGAATATTAGTATATACTAGAACAGGTATTAATTATTCTCCATCAAATTCAACAGATACAATCAATGGTTTTGAGTATCCTTAGATATTTCCTAATATTTAGGGTAGTTCCTGCAAACAGATCACAACCTAAAACTACGATATATTCACAAGTATCAGTTATACTGTCCCTGCTATAATTTTTTTTTGCTGAACACATAATCAAAGAGAGTGATATATAAAATCAAGGCAGTTCAAAAATCCATATGCAGACACACTGTGATCTAAGACAGAGGTGGAGAGGAAGAAGAAAGGGGAGTCACGTCACTTGTGTGTAAATACTTTTGTATTCTCTCCATTGGTTTGAAGATATCAGTTATATCCCCTAATCTAGTGTTGGAAACCCTCCAAGTTAGGTACTCTGAGTCTCTGATGGCTTGTTTATTAACCTGTGCTGAATGAGGGGCCCTCGTTCTAAATCTCACCAAGATCATATTCCTAAACTCACGGAGTTACCAACATTCCATCTCCCTTTAATTAGCAATAACAAACCTTCCCAAATCTGAATGTCAAATGTTCTTAAGGGAGGGAGAAAGTTAAGCATCTTTGAATTGGCTAATGACAGCTCCTTATCAATTTTCCAATTGACTATGCTAGTGAAATATGACCATTCAATCTCAAAATTTAAAATAACCCAAATACATACAGTATTATTGAAGAACTGCCCTGCAGAGTCCCAGGTGGAAGATTAAGTCTTTGGATGGAAAGGATATTACATACTCATGGCCAACAAAGAAAGAACATGGTCATGTTTTTCTATCAGTCAAACAAAAATTAATAAAGTGTAGCAGCTTGGTGCTGGTTAGCTCCCCAGCAGCCATTCACAGCCTCCTTCCTCCTTCACAGAAACCTAATTTGCTCCATTATTATATTCAGGAAGAACTCTTAGACAGCCTTAGGGAAGAGTAAATTGTGTCCAAGTAAGCAATGTTAATCTTGCTCCCCTCTATTGGTGCCTGGTTTAGGGGAGGGCATATGACATATTTCCAGCCAATGAGATGTAAAAGAAAATCCACTGGTGTGAGGATCGTTAGATACTGTTCCGTGGTAAAAAGGGAAAACAAGACTTGAAGATGGCTGTCTTAGCTTTCTACTTTTAACACTGTCTGATCTTTCTTAGAAGACAGGACAATGTTTGGTACTATTGCGATCATATTTGAAAGCAAAACCACGAAAGTCAGAGAATTTGACCCTGAGTGCTGTCACAGTTGAGATGTCTTTCAAATGTATCAGCTTCAGGGAGCTCATCCCTGGGCCCTTTGTCACAGGGCATAGTAAATGATTGTTACCACCACTTTGTGGTCAGGCACGTACTCACTGCTCAAAGCAGAAGGCGTCCTGATGAAGGAACTAAAGTTTCAAAAGGGGGAACTTCCAGTTACCACCTCTCAGCATAAAATGCTTCTCACCCACCCTTCTTCCAAAAAAAAAAAAGCCTCATCTTCTTTCCTCTCAACTCCCTTTTCACCACGAGGTCCTGGCCCATTGTAGAAGGGTCAATAAAAGACTATAGAATTGAATGTAATCCATATAGTGGAAAAAAATGTTGCCAAGAAAATACTAATAGACCTTTAAAATTTTTCATAGAGTCATTTTGTTCTATGCTTACAGTTTCCTGATAAACTAAGGAAGAGAGCAGGTATCTTCTGCTTTTTAAAAAAAAAGTTTCATGAAGTATAATATATACACTATAAAAAGTATCCATTGTAACTGCATACAGCTTGATGTGCTTTAAAAATACTTACACACTGGGCCGGGGATTTAGCTTAGTGGTTCAGGCACCTGCCTTCCAAGTCCAAGTTCCCAGTTTGATCCCCAGGGACTACATACAACAATGCCAGCCATGGTGACTCACACCCACCAGCAATCAGTACCACACACCACAATGCTGGGCATGGTGGCTCACGCCTGTAATCCCAGCACTTGGGAGGCAGAGGCGGGAGGATTGCTGTTGAGTTCCAGGCTCACTTGGGCTACATAGTGAGCTCAGGGCCAGTCTGAACTACAAAGCAAGACCTCGTCTCAAAAAAATATATATACTTACACAGTTGAGTGACCATCATCATAATTGAGTTTGAGAACACTGCCACCTCACAGCTATTGCTGTTTTGCATGAGAAAGAGTAGACACAGAATTATCTGAAAAGCACCACTTTTTGATAAAAGGAGAAACTATATCAGCACTCTGGGAGACTGAGGGAGAAGGATCATAAAGTCTGAGTCTAGCCTAGGCAACTTAGGGACTTAGCAAGACTGTTTCTAAATAAAAAATGAAGAAAGGCCTGGGATGTAGCTTGGGATATAGTTTAGTGAGAAGACCCTGAATTCAATCCCCCAGTACACACAAAACAAAACGAACAAAGCAAAGCAAAACAAAACTAAAGTAAATAAAACAAAACACAGCAAGAGGAGATAGAACGCTGCTAGTGGACTATTACCTACTACCACTGTCCAAAAGGCAGGTTGCTACCAAATGTCTTCTTTCTCTTTGTCTCCCCAGAACCTTACACACTGGGCTGGGGATTTACCTTTCCACTCATTTCTTGACAATCCTTAAGGTACACCTTATAAAGTAGTGGAACAGTAAGAAGACAGGATTCTGGGCCAGCTGGGCTTTTGGAGCACATGACCTGAGGTACTCACATTGTACCTCTAGAAGACCTCAGTGTCCTTAAGTGTAAAATCCTGCACCAACAATGGAAGGGTAGGGAGAGCTCAGTTATTTCAGCAGAACACTTTCAGCAAATTTAAATTCACTCCAGCTCTCAAAACTTAACTAAGAAAGAGCTGACCAACGTCCTCAAAAACATGTCGGTCACATTTAGGGGCTCTGAGGAGCCTACTGAGTTTACACCTAAGTTCCTGCTGGGTCTGACACGTCACTACTCCAGTCACAAGCACTATCCCCTAAGCTTCCTGACCAAATATGGAAGCCAGAGCCTCACACTTTAATTTATCATAATATATTTTAAAATGTGAACTCATTTTTACTTATGAGAAATTTGAGCTGTAATTCAGCAGTACTGGAACATCAAAACATATTGGCTTGGATGTATTAATGGTTTTATTAAAACATTCACTCCAAAACAAACAAATGCATATGTAAAAATTAATAAACCTAAATAATGTGGTTATATGTTTATAGTAATATTTCCTATTTTCAATTTAAATATTTACTGAACTATCCCCATGAAAAAGAAAATGTCATTTTTCAGGCCTGTGATAAATAAGTAAGTCCAGCCACACCCTCCATCATTGAATAGAATTGAAGTCTAATGCCCAGAGGAAGATAATGGAAGGGAAATAACAAAAAGAAGACAAACATGTATAAACTCACTATGATGGAGTAGTAGTGTGATGTTTCAGACAAAAGACATGCTAATATGTGCAAGAGAACTCACAAAATAGAAGCATTTGATATGTCTTAAAAGAAGAATGTATGTTATATATTGTGAAATAGTAAATACTCAAAGTGAAATGGGGTGAAGGGGGAAAAACAATGAGATTACAACAAAAAAGAAAGGAAACAAAGTTTATGTGTACAGGGTGAGGGGGTAGTAGGGTGGGTAGGGCTATGGGAAAAAATGAGAATTAAGTTGTGTCATATACTGGTACAAATTCCCATTGTTGAGTGCAAACACGATGTGTATATGTAATGTACCAATAAAGATTTCAATTAAATTAAAAAAGGAGTACAATTCCAAATCCATTTCTGACATGGGAAGATTATAAATTTTAAATGAATAGCAGACAATGATGGAGAAGAAGGCAAATGAAATTAATTTTTGGTGGCAGGCGTTTTCCATCTATTCACCAAGTAGATGGATTTAATTAGTCTGAGATCAAGTAGGAATTAATATATACATACACATAAAGAAATAAAGGCTCAATTTACTCAGCAATTGAAATTATTTCATCTCTACTTTTTCCTCACAAAGAATAAAAATACTAATGAACTAGCATAAGAACAAAATCCTGAAATCAGTTAAGCATTTTTGTCTTAGAGTCCTTTAAAACGCTGATAAAAAGCAATGATTCTCCCCTAGAAACAAAACAAAACAAAACCCATATATACACATTCAAATGAGTGGAGAAAATGTGTATAATTTTAGAAGGTCCAAGGATCTGTACACCATTCCCAAGTTCCCAGGTGGTTTGTACTCATTAATTGCCAGTTTTCAAATTTTAAGAAAGTTGTTCAATTAAAAATCACCATGAGGGCCAAGGATTTAACTAAGTGGTTCCAACTCTTACCTTGTAAGTGCAAGGTCCCTAGTTCGATCCCTGGTAACCACATACAACAATGCCGGGCATCGTTACTCATACCCACCAGCAATCAGTACTACACATCACAGTGCCAGCCACGGTGGCTCATGCCTGTAATCCTAGCACTCGGGAGGCAGAGGTAGGGGATTGCTGTGAGTTTGAGGCTGGCCTTGGCTACATAGAGAGCTCAGGGCCAGCCTGAACTACAAAGCGAGACCCTGTCTAAAAAACAAACAAACAAAAATTATCACCATGAGACCTCTGGGAGACTGAGACAGGAGGATTACAGATTTGAGTTCAGCCTGGGGAAGTTAGTAACTTAGTGAAACTCTGTCTTAAAAATGAAAAGGGCTGGGATGTAGTTCAATGAGAAGGCCCTGAGTTCATTCCCACTACCACAGGCAGACAGGCAGGCAGGAGGACAGATACAAATTTAAAAGGTGTACAGGGGGCTGAGGGGAGACAGCTGAGGATATAGCTCAGCAAGAAGGTCCTTAGTTCAATCTCCTTTACAAAAAGAAAAAAAAAATCACCAAACAGTTCAGTCATGATTCACATTGCCCAGAAAATGTTTATAATTTCTAGACTTTAAGGAGTTACATAATATTAAAAACAGACTGTTAAAGGAACTGAACTCACATACCCCTGTCATATGACTCTCTTCAGCTAGTTTTATGATCTATTCAACAAAAAACAAACTAACATAAAACAAACAAGAAAAATCCCTCAGCTTAAAAAAATAAAAACAGAGCAAACAGAATAAACATATTAGCAAGCTGAGTACATACACATGAGGAAATAACATTAAATCCACAACAACTCTCTGAGCTCAGTCTTAGGATATGAAGATCAAAACCCCATTCATCATGGTCAGGGTCTAATAGGAAGCCTTCCAGAGCTTTTAGGAGCTGTGAAAAGTACCAGCTCACATCTAGAAATGAAGTTTTCTCTTCATTTTGAACAGTGTAACAAAAGTGTCAATCTTACTAAGGTCTATTTTCACCAATATCAAAGTCTGAAATTCTTCCACTCAACTGCCAGATATTGTGAGGTACTACTAGTTTGTTTGTAGGTCCTTACTTAGAACCCCTGGGGACAGATTTTTCAGACTTTAGAAAGGAAACACTGGGGCCGGGGATATAGCTCAGTGGTTCCGGCGCCTGTCTTGCAAGCACAAGGACCCGGGTTCATCCCCAGTAAGCACATAACAATACTGGGCATGGAGACTCACCCCAGCAGCAACCAGTACCACATACCACAGTGCTGGGCGTGGTGGCTCACGCCTGTCATCCCAGCACTCGGGAGCAGAGGCAGGAGGATTGCTGTGATGTGAGTTGGAGGCTGAGCTCAGGGCCAGCCTGAACCACAAAGTGAGACCCTGTCTCAAAAAATCTTAAAAAAAAAAAAAAAAAGAAGAAGAAAGGAAACACTGGATATACCATACAATATGGTATATTGTATACCACCCCATACCCCCCCATCCACAGGTGGGGACAGGGTGCTGTACCTAGTCCTTAAAATTCCACAGCAAATGGATGATGGATCTCCCCAAGTAGGATAAATAATATAATAAACAGATACACGTCAGTCCAGAACAGGATTTATCACCCAGTGAGCACTAAAACCTTTTAATTTTCAAAGCTCTGTGTATTTTTGGATTTCATGTGATAGTGTGAACTTCTATCATGTTTTGGAAGAGACAGACTAAGGTAAAAAAAAAAAAAACACTAGTATCTGGTTGTCAGAGAGCTTACAATCAAGAGGAAATGGCGCACGCACACACACAGTGCTTGGCAGTGAGGAGGCAGCGGTGAGGAGCGAAGGAGAGCCACATGTTTGACTCAAAGTGTCAGAGTGACAGAATGGGGAATATGTTCCACAGTCACAGACAGGATCCCATCTTAAAGGACTAAAGTGGCAGCAGCAAGAGAAGCAGGACTTGGGTGTACTTCTCAACCATTTCTGAGAATAACTGTGAACCGAACCCATAGCCTCCTAGACCCCCCTTTCCCCCTGGGGATCTGAATCTGCAGTTCTACAGTGGAACCAGGAGTCCATCTACTAAAGAAGCACGCAGGTGATTCCGACCAGCCGGGCAGCTTAAAAAACCTTGATCTCGGTATGCAGCTCTCACACTTAAAAGGACACTAGCACCAGAGGCAGAAACAGACTTCGGGGTCCCACTCCTAGGGGCTGACCGGGTAGGGCCGGGGGTGGGCCTGGGGATTTACTCTTCTGACAAGTTTCTGGGTGCTGGTATTGCTGTTGCTCCTGCTCCTGCTGCCTGTGGGAACACACTGTCGAAACTACTGACCAGCAATAAGTAAGGCAGTGTTAGCCAGTAGTTTAGTGATGGTCAGGACTGGGAAGAAGGACCAGTACGGTGATGGTTCTGGGGCTGGATGTGCTGTATGCTAAATTTAGACTAGAGCTCCAGTTCTGGGTCAGATTCTGAGGATCTGAGGCTAGCAGGACGGGTGGGAGTGAAATTCATACTAGGCTTGTCATTTATTCAGTAAACAATTGAGTATCCACTGTGTGTCAGGCAGCAGGGATGCAGCAGTGTCTGGGTGGAGATTACCTCCAGCTATACTAACAGCTCAGAAGTCTGGTTCTGCTATGGTTTGAAGGTGTCTCTTAAAGTTCATGTGTTAGAAACTGAATCTTCAATGCAGGAATATTGGGAGGTGGGGCCTAGAGGGAGGTGTTTAGGTTACAAAAGCTTCACTTTCATGAATGGATTAATGTCAATTATAAAAGGGCTTGAGGTCATGAGTCCAATTCCTTGCTTTCTTTTGTCCATGTGATGCTTTATGTCACAACACAGCAGGAAGGACCTCACCAGATGTGGCCCCTCGATCTTCTACTTCCCAGTCACAGAAGCCATGAGCCGAATAGACTTTTATCATTTATGGCTTTCTCAGGCTGTGGTATCCTGTTACAGTGGCACTAAATGAACTAAGACAGGATCGCTAAGGGACACTGGCAATACCTTGAGATATTTTTGGTTGTCACAACTAGGGCACAGGAGGTGCTACTGGCATCTACTGGCTATAGACCAGGGACACAGCTAAATATTCTACAGTCCATGAAGGACAATCTCTACCAGAGAGAATGGTCTGGCCCAAATGTCAACAATGACCTGGTCTACATTTATATCCAGACAGGGTAATGAAACCCAATGTATACTGTACAGCATCTGTCAACTCCAACCCAGCACCTCCCTGAAGAAGCTAGCTGCACCCTAAGTTATAACAACCCCCTTTGGGCACACACAACACTCGGAATTTGACTTTCAAATTATTTTACAAGCATTAATTTGGACACCTTCTACTTAAAAAAGTACACCTTAAAAAAAGTACTTTATTTAGATTTTTTTCTCTTAATATTGAGTTTATTGGTACACTTTATATTCACTTTACAATCACTTTCAACATTGAGAATTTATACCTGTACATGATGTATCTCGAGTCTCATTTTTCCCATTCTCCTGCCCTCCTTAC
Organism: Petromus typicus; assembly: GCA_004026965.1. NCBI lineage: Eukaryota > Metazoa > Chordata > Mammalia > Rodentia > Petromuridae > Petromus > Petromus typicus. Next base: position 25,384 of record PVIR01003025.1, on the reverse strand, counting down.
AACCCCTGAGAAGTATTTTTTAAAGCAGAAATGAAAATCTAAGAAGTCAAGTCTTTCTGTTATCTATGACAGAGTAGAGACCACTATACTTCTCAATGATAGTTTCTTCTGCTCAAATGAGAAGCTCTCCATTGGAAAAATATGATCTTCCTTTTACAAGAGGACTGAATTTGAAATGCAGATGTGAAGCCCCACAGGAATGCCAGCGCTCTGAATCTAGAGAGAAGGCCTGTGTTGAGGGCACCCGATACAAAGTGCTTCCTAGGAAGAATGGGAGACTTCTGGGACACTAAGCGTGACAGCTTTAGTACATACATATCAGCTGTGAGAGGCACAAAGGGTAAATGGGAAAGTTTCATATCTGATGTACCCAAATTCCCAGGCACAATGAGGGAGTTCTGGGGAAGAAAAGTGAGCAAAAATGCCCAGCAGGGAAAAACATCCTCAAAGAGTTCCCAGCAGGTTATGAGGCCTGAGGAAAAGCCAACAGGGAACTGACCCCTTTTTCTCCTGTTTAAACATGTGGTGAGAAAGCAATAATGACTTTAGACTGAGAGTAACAGTCTGCTCACACAGGGGTGAGAGACAAGGTTTAGGGAGGCTACAAAGTAAAGAGGCCATAAGAAAATATTCAAAGGGAAAAGGGGGTAGGGGTAAGTAAAGAAGGGGAAGAAAAAATACAATGATTTAAAAGAAGGAAACAAAGCTTATGTACATAGGAGGTGGGGGTTTGGGGGGCAGGGGAATGGGAGAAAATGAGAATTAAGTCTTGTTCAGACACTGGCACAAATTCTCAATGTCAATTGTAATCACAATGTGTATATAAAATGTACCAATAAAATCAATTACAATAAAAAGTGAAAAGTTCATAGTTTCTCCCAAGCCTGTCCTACAGCTACAATGTACAACCTTCTTTGAATGACCATTGCTTTCTTATTTCTCAAGAAAGTCTGGCCTTCAAAACCAAAGAGCATTAGAAACTTTGCTTTTAAAAAATCTGATCGGTAAGAATGAAATATTATAACTGTACTTGAAGGTATGAAGGACCTTTGACCCAGAGAAGCAGCCTCGATTCCCAGCAGAAGTGCAGAGCTCCTTGCGAGGGTTTCTAGACACAGCACTACTCATCAGAACCTGGATCTGCCTTACGGCGCAGACGGGCTGTTGACCCCCTGCCAAACAGGTTTGCTTTGCACTGAGCACATCAAACACTGCTTCATTGAAATCTCACCCTGCCTCAAAATTTGCACTACTTTTTTCTTTTGTTTCATCGGATATCCACAGGTCCTCTTTTGTGCAGTCTCAATGCAATAAGTGATAAACTTGACTCGGACTTCCACAGAATGTTACTAGATTTTGTGGGTCTTCTGGAAATCCTTTCCAGATTCTTGGTATCCTGAACATAGAATTGGACAGTTGAAGATGGAAAAGACACATATGCTACAGAGTGAGAATGGGCCAATGAGCAGGTTCATGGTAACCACGAGGGTAGTGAGGGAGTCTTTTCTACCTGGACTTCTGAGATTAGATTCTCCTTCATGTAAATACAGAATGTAGGACAGTTGTCCTGTCAAAACTCACTCTGCTGGTGCCAGATTTCAAACTGTTTTTTGGAAGACTCACTTGGTTTCATGCCAGATGTAAAGGAAGATTTGAAAATGGAACTCCTCTGACCAGTCCCCTCAGAGTGCTCAGGAGCTGCAGTCATTCCGGATGCTATGTTCTGTACTTGTGCCTTGGGTCCCATGACTTTGACAAGTTCTGCTCATTTTTTGATCTGTTTTGCCCCTAATCTACCTGAAAACTACAGGTTTGTCTCAGGTAGTTTGGGGCTGAGTGGACTGAAGCAGTGGCTTGGAAGAATAAAGGGCCTGTCAAGCCCTAAAGAACATTGACAGCCACAGCCAACTATGCAAAGACTCTGCCTTAAAAACAAATGCATCCTATGACTGGGAAAGAACCTGTGGTTTGTAGTTTTGAAAAGACTCTAATCCCACTTAGAACCCAATAATCATAAATTATAATCTCCACTTGCTCAACTGCCACTAACTATATGCCCATAGAACCTTCAGCACTTCTCCGGGCTATATGGTAGGGATACTGAGTAGAAGATAAGTCCCTGACCTAGAAGAACCAATGATCTAATGATGGCAACAAGGGACCATCGGTCATCATCATAGAGGACAAATCCTAAGAAGCAAGTCAGTTGACAGAACAATCATGGAAGTGGTACGAATGTCCACTTATAAAGTCTGCAAGGAAACTTAGCCTTTGTTCTACTCACCCCAACTCATAATTTATTCAGAAGCCTGATATAACCTTGTAGATTTTGTCAAGGACTTTTATTTTTACACCCACCTGTTCAGCTGGCCTTTTGAATCTGTAAGACTAAACTAACAGTTCAGAAAGATGTTAAAACAGTCCTTTCTTTAGGCTATTTTTTATTCCATGGAAGCTACAAACCTGCATCGATTGTAATAAGAAGAGGGAAACTCCAGATGTGATGGGCTGGAGGCACCTCAGGGCACTTCATTATGAATATTTAAGACAGTTTTCCTCTTGTTATGAAAATTATGGCAATCTGTTCCCTAGTGTGAGTTTCTGACGAATTTCAATATCATAAAAGCTTTTAGAATGGGGAGAATGTTAGTTGTTTAAATCCTGATCAGCTGAGCTTCACTTTCACTTAGAAAAGGCTCAGGAACATTTCTTGGAATCATCACAACTTGATCCTAATCTGAGCCTGTAGCTGAGCATGCTAAGGAGACAGCTGTGCTATATCAGGAGCGGCCCTCCTCTGCACCGCTGGGCAAGTTTCACCATAGTTTGACTTCAAACAAGATGTAGGAAGGAAGGAGCCTTCTTAGATTCTGAGCTCAGAGTAATTTCTAATAGGTGGTCAGTATACTTCACCTCTTGAAGGGAAATGGCCCAGACGAGGACTCATAGAAGAGTGAGGTGCCAGTAAGTAGAAATAACGGAAGAACAAGTACCCCAGAATTTACTCATGGCAATGAAAGCCAGAGGGAGTGTGTGTAGGGTGAGATTAAATTGCAGAAGTCTTTGTCTTGGTATCCATGGAAAATGTCTGTCAGCAAACATGCCTCAAGGCTTCACTGATAGCGATCATTCTTTTTGACCTCCTGCCCACTTAGAAGCATATACACATCCATACTCTCTGACATCTCAGATTCTCACCAAACTGTTCACATTTTCCTTTTGCCTCTCCCATCTTGCCACTCGATACTTGGAATACAGAAAGCTTTCACTCTTGAGTCCTAAAGCTTTTAGAATTGAAACAGAAGAGGAAGATCTGGGGGAAACCTTCAGGGTTTTCTTTAGCATAGCCTTCTGATTATCATGGATGATGAACAGGAAGGCCAGAGAAATCAATTCATTTGCCCAAGGTTACACTGCTGGGTAATGATCACAAGAACTCATCCTCCTAGGACTCTTAAAACTCCACCCAGTCTATGTAAACCCATGCTTCATTAGTAACCCATTCCTCCACCACAATATTTCTAGGGTGAGGTACATGGATATCATTAATAGGTATTGATAGGACAGAATGATAAATACATGAGTTTGAGCCAGGATTCTCAAGAAACCGAGTACTAGCAACTATGTTAATTTCCAGGCCCGAGAAGTCCGTATTAGGCCTCAGGATTTCTCTCTAAAACTACATTGTTCAATATGGTCACCACTAGGCACATGTATTAAGCACTCAAAATGTGACTCTTCCAAATACATATATTGTATCTGTAAAATACACCCAGAATTGTGAAGATGTCACATGGACAAAAGAGTGAAAGCACCTTTCTAAATAATTTCCTACAGAGTTTTAAGACGACAATATTTAGATATGCTAAACAAAACACATTAAAGTCAATTTCAACTATTTCTTTTCTTTCTTAATGTGGTCAGTAGAAATTTTTAAATTACATATGAGGCTCTCATGACATTTCTATTGGCCAGCACTGCTCTAAGACACAGCTAACCCTTTTCCCCATCCATTCACCTAATCTTTCCCAAAAGACTAGATCCACTGTCTGCAGAGGTTACTTAAGAACTTGGAGGGATTCATGCAGACATGCACTGAGGGGGACAGTGGGAAGTCAGAGGTAGGTACTGTTGGCTAATTGATCATGGTGAGAGTAATTAGGTCTCTCTGAGCTGAAGGCCTGTGATTCCTGAAGTGTGTGAGTTGATTCTCTAGAATTCTCCTGTCAGCTAAACTAGGCAAAGTACTCAGTATACATGAATAAACCCTAGCTCTGCACATGGGGTGAAATACATATGACGGGAAAGAACCACATCCATAAAGAAGAAAAAAAAAATCCAGAGCTCTGAATCTAGGTGCCACCTCTCCTACCCATGAGGATCTAATGAAACACATTCGTGTAGATTTTTTATGATATGTTTGAAAAAGCTATCAAGGTTATGTAAGGATCTTTTAAAAAATATGTAACTCACTCTTTATCCTGCTGTCCATTTCTGTTTTTGACAAGTCTGCAGTTGCTGTACTTGGCGGTAACTTCTTCCCGATAGTCTGAGGAGGAAAAAATGATAACTTTACACATCAAGATGATGTTCTTCATTAAGCAAAGGAGTTAATAAAGATCATATAAGAAGCTAACTATATTAACAGAGACTCAGAACCTGACTCGTAAGAGTTTGCCGAAGTAACCACAAAGTGGAAAAACAGAAATGAGAAGAAATAAAAGGAAAGAATAGAGAAATGAAGAGCCATAAGGTCAAACAGATATGCAGGCAGACAGGCAGGCAGAAGCCAGGAAGCCCATGGCAGGTAAGTCTTACTGTGACACCTCACAGTATCATCTAGAACCATCTTAGATTCAATTAAGACTCCACCTTCAGTGAGAGGTCTGAGCAAATCCCTTCTTGTCCGCTGGGATGGATCTACCAGCCAAAATGAACACAAGGAGTGTCAGTGGCTCCTTCCCATTCTTGGGGGTCTTGAAAAGGTCTTATGCCTCAGGTCCTATGTGTCTACTGACTAGTTTAAAAAATAAAAAAGCTATGAGTTTGAGTTCACTTTCCTTCACTTCACAAGCTAGTTCTATTATCATTCACTGTTATGAGCCCTCCATAGAAAAGACCAGATATTGTTTCTGTTCAGAGATATTCTTTTTTTTTTAACTGAAATCTTTATTGGTACATTACATATACACATCATAATTGCACTCCACAATGGGGATTTGTACCAGTATAAGACACAACTTAATTCTCATTTTTTTCCCATAGCCCTACCCACCCTACCACCCCCCTATATACATACAATTTGTTTCCTTTCTTTTTTGTTATAATCTCATTATTTTTCCCCCTTCACCCTATTACACTTTGAGTATTTTCTATTTCACAATATATAACATACAATGCTAGAACTCATTTACATCTTTATTTTCTCATACCAGAGAAAAGGTGCGATATGTACCTATCCGTGACCTATTTATTTCACTTATGAGGACTCAAATCACAGTGACATATGTGCACTCATGTTTACAGCAGCTTAGTTTGTGATTGCTACATCTTGGAAACAACCAAAATGTCCATCAACTGCAGACTGGATAAAAAAGCTGTGGTTCTTCTACAAAATGGAGTATTACTCTGCCATAAAAAATGATAAATGTGAATCATTTATACTTAAATGTTCAGAGATATTCTTAAGAACTCAGGTTACTCAGTAGCTCACAACCAAACCAAACCAAAACAGAACAGAACAGAACAAAATCCACGGACAGACTAACCAGATGGTTCCAGAGATGGTGGCTGTTTCCACTCTTCTCCTTGTCACCATACTTGGATGACCATGCCGGAGAAAAACTTCAGTGATACCAAAGCAATAGTTGTCACAATTGAGTAGCTGGATAAAGGGATCTTACCCACAATGAAGTGCTGGACCAGGGAGAATTGTAACCCAAAGGAAACCAAACATTTTTGCCTCTTGCACACATGAAGAAGAATGAGTTATATAATTCAAAAACTGGTATGGTGAAATAGTTCTTCAAATAAAACTGATTCACCTCAGTTTTTAATCTGAAAAATTCTTCATGCTTCAAACAGTGAAACTAACATTAAATATGAATAAATCACAGAAAGAGGATAAGATAAATCAAATCTTTGGTTCTTCATGAATTTTTAAAAACATTTATGACAGAAAGCCTTTACATTTTACACAGTGACATTTTTATTTAGTGCTTCCAGGCTTTCTCTACTGGATAAAAAATGAAACCCCAAATAATATGCCACTCCTCAACTTCTGCTACTCATACTAATAACAGTTTATACTTCCAAGGAGAGAAAAAAGTTTGATGTTCTTCTGGCATAAGGTCAAAAATATTTTTGACACAAAGTCTTGCTATACAGTTCCAACTGGCCTTGAACTCAATAAATAGCCCAGGCTGGCCTCAAACTGGCAAGGACCTCAGACCCCCAAGTGCTGGGATTACAGGAGTGTACCACGTGCCCAACTTCATAAGGTCAAATACGATGAAACACTATTTTTAGAATTGCCTTGAAATATCAGGTATTGTCAGGAAAACCAGAAGCTCTCAAAGCATCATTTCATTTAGATTCCCGTTCCTATTTCCAAAAGCACCCCTGTTTTTGCTTTGGAGGACTGGAACAATGCATCACTACTGTTAACATACAAGTAGGAAGCAAAAAAAGGCCACTAGAACTTCACTTATATCATTCAAAATGGAAGGAAGAAAACAGAAATGTAATAGCAAACATTACATCCAATCCTGATGCTGTTTTCCTGAGAAAAAAGATACATGCAATAGTTGGGCTTCCTTTGGGAAATCCTTGCATGTTTTCGGTCTTTTGGTAAAAAAAAAAAAAGTACTGTCCTCATATAAGAGGGACTGGTTTACCAGAATGTCTAAGCTAGAAGACATCAAGAATGAGCACCAAATGAACACACACTCTGGTACAGAATGACACAAAAAGGCAACGGTTACTCTGGTTTTTCTCCTCAGTATTTCAGAAAACACACCTCACAGGCCTTTCTGTGGATCCCAGCAAAAAGCATGATGATGAAGCTGGTATTATACTTATCTTCTAAGGGACACTGGCCCTTAAATCCTTCCTTGTCCTTTGTGGACCATGATTAAAAGTATAGAAGACACCAAATTTCTCCCCTCCCAGCCTGGTCCTGCAGGTGTTCCACAGATGGAAATGTCCTGGGGTTTGCTTTCTCTCCACAACTTAGAACTAGACAAGTGTGGCTTGTCTGACCAGCAGCATCTGAGAACTTGTTAGTAAAGCAGCTTTTCAGGCCCTGCCCTAGACTTTCTCAATCTGAAATTCAGGGGCTGGTGCCCAGCAGTACTGGAGGGAACACACCCTTTATGGGATTCTGATGCATGGTCAAGTTTGAAAAGATCAATCTTGATGCAGCACAGATTCTGTGATTATTAATCATATGTAAAGCTTTGCTTGGGTTAAAAACTTAGTTTATAAACTACTTAGTTTATAAAATATCTTTTCCATTGCTCTTTTTCCTTTCTTCTTCTACCAAATTCCTTCTACCTTCTCTATTCTTACTGGCATTAGAATTTGTTATTGCTACTAAACTACACATATACGTGTACGTCATGTGTAACCAAAGGTTGTCCATGATGCAGGCATTAGTAGACAGAAAAATCAGAAATTCTCTTGCATACATCTATCTCTCCTGTACTTCATAGGTAGAAAAAGGGGAAGTTAGGCATGCCATGGCTGCCACGGAGGACCAAGGATCTCCATTGTGGTTCCTCCACAAAATGCCACATATTTGGCCTCCTGGAAGCCCTAAGGAAGAACAGCTTATCCAAGACAAGCACCACGCAGGCACTTGTGGGCTGCGGTGATCTTGCACAGGCCTCACTTCTGGAGAGACCAGCAAACAGGCCCATTTCACTATATGACTTTGGAAGGAAGAGACTCTCCAGCTCCATGCCCTAGCTCAGTACAGCACTTTGTCTTCCCTTCTGTGAAGTAGCTCAAGACCTCCCAGTGCACACATCCACTTTGGGCTGATCTGCTTATCCCCCTACCCAGAAGCTACTACTGGGGTAGGAGTGGATGTGCTGTAGAGGATGTCTAGGGTTGAACACTACAAATAGAGTACCACTGTGGCTTTATTTCAAAATAGTTATTACCTGGGCCAGGGACCTGGCTCAGTGGTTCCGGCTTACAAGCACAAGGTCCTGAGTTCAATCTCCAGTAACCACATACAACAATGCCGGGGGCAGTGACTCACCAGCAATCAGCACCATATATCACAATACTGGGCATGATGGTTTAGGATTGTAATCCCAGCGCTTGGGAGGCAGAGGCAGGAGGATTGCTGGGAGTTCCAGGCTTGCCTGGGCTACACAGTGAGTTCATAGCCAGCCTGAACTACAAAAGCAAGACCCTGTCTCAAAAAACAAACAAACAACAACAACAAAAAAAAACCTCAAACAAACAAACAACATAGTCATTACCAGACTGGTGTTACTTTTGTCTCTCATAACACAATCTAATTAAAAAAAAAAAACAATTCATAAGATTCATTCAGAGGCAGAAAAAATAAAGATAGGTAGAAAATAAAAGAAACCATAATTCTAAGTCATAATCAAAGCTAGCCAAGGTTATCCCTACCTGTATTCTGTATCTTTACTCCTCAGGTGAGCTACACTCTCTAGGCTTGTTTGTTTTTCTTCCAGGACCATCACATCCAAATCCATTAAAAATACTAGAAGTCCACTAACTAGTCTTAATTGATAAGGTAAAGGGCAGTAACCTGACCTTAAGATGAAGCAACAGATTTACTTGGTTCAGAGAATGTTTTTGGGCAAAACATCTTAGATACCTATCTTAAAAAATACCTCCAAGAACACATCTATTCTCAATCCCAGACCATAGTGCATCTCTTTCAGGTGACCACACTTAGATTTTCTCAGTGTGTACTTCTTTAATTCAACCTCGCATACTTCATATGTGCCTCTCACTGACTGTCCTGAAATTCTTCTCAGCCTCCTGTGTGGGGGGAGCAAGTTGAGATCTCCATCTCCATTATGAGAGATCTCTTCAGACTCAATCTGGTAACAATTCTGTTCAATATTTAACATTAGTCCCTCCTCCCCAAAACATTAGCATTTGGCTCTTCTGCCAAAAACATTAAATAAATATATGAAGTTTTTGTGTACAATGAGAGTTTCATACATATTCCTGGGTGCACAAGACTCACATATGGCATCAGAAGAGATACCTACCTATGATTTCAGTTAGCAGAGCTGCTATGTGGGAAAGACAATCACTGGATTGATAAATGCATCAATGTATGTTTCTCTTTGACACTACGGAATGTCAGACAAGAATCCTGTCCAACTCAACAGTATAAAATCACGCCCCCAATTTTATTGTAATTCTGATGCAAACTGCTATAGAGTTATACATAAAAGTGTCCAATTGTAGGACAATGCTAAGGAGAATGTTTAAATCCCACATCTGAAGGTCTCCTCTTCAAAGAACACCACAGACCACACCAGCCTGAATCACAAAGACAGCAAGGTTAGGAGTAGGGGGAGAAGTGGGAGCACCCTGTATCCTAGCAGTTGGTGCAGGCCCACAGCCAGGCTTTCTAGGAGCTCATGGTAGTCTGGCACACTACTCGAGCACTTGCACAAAGCTAAACACAAGAGATGACTTTTCTAAGACGATGCTATTCATGCTAAAGTGTGGCTCTTGGATGGCATTTTTAATAACACTAGCATCTGACAATTCTTCCTTTTCTGTCTAATACAGATTCATTATGTACCTGTTCAACATGACATATGAAAGCAAACAAGAAAGTGGGAGGACGCTGAACATCACTGCGAACCCTGAAACAACTTGTAGCCCCGGGCTCTTTAAGGTGGTGTGTTGACGGGTGCTCAGGGGTGCGGTGCAATTATCCCAAATCCTGCTCATCTACAGGACATGGAGAGATATCAAGTGCAGGACATAGTGAATGGGAGGAGAAGCAAAACACTATCTAAATGTAACCAGATGTACAACTTTTCAGTTTTTGTTTTCCACTGTAACTCAAAGATCCTGAAATCGCTATGAAAATTCCCTGTAATTTTTATATTTATATTGATATGCTTGCATCATGAACACCTTTGATTGATGGCATTATGAAAAGTCTTCCTGGCTTTCATCAGGGACTGGTAGGATCGCAGCAAAAGCCCCAGGTGCCAGCTCCTGTTAGAGCCAGAAAAGAACTAGCACAAAGAAATGTCTATACCACGGAGCGCCTTGTGTGATCGATCCCACTGGAAGGCTGGGCATTTACATTAGCAACTGCCAATTCCCCTGCATTTGGGGAGCCCACCTTAATCTGGATGGTATTAATGGAAGATATGCCACAGCAAAACACAATTACACATTCTAAAAATTAGCATTCTAGAGGCTGATGCAGAAGGACCCTGAGTTCAAGGCCAGCCTGGACTACATACCTTGCTTAAAAAACCCTAAAAAACAAAAATATAAAACAGGCAGGACCCAGTCAAAGGAAAAACTACATTTGTATTACTAGTTCACGGATAGGATTTATCTTTCAAATACCTCCTATACCATTCTGCCAATTCCTATTTCTCCACAGGGCCATACTTCATGGTCTTTTCCTAAACTTGGCTATAAGGGCAGGTAAAATGTAAAAATGAATTTCCTGATTATTAAATTGGATTTAAGACTTAGTTATTTATATAGTGTTGATTTTCCTAGTTGCTTCAAACATTAGAGAGGGTTCAAATTATATTAAGCCTCTTTGCTTAAGCACAGTTAAGAACCTTACTAGTACTAGATTCAAATGCTGTTTATAAGCATGTGTCAAGCAAATTTACCCATTTAACTACCCCCCCATACACACACACTCATTCACTGGTGACTGAACTTCTGAACTTCTGATTGCCCTCTCATTGCAGCTCCCTGTATTTCAGCCATTGCTAAAGTTCTATTTTAAGGTTCATCCTCTCTGCTTTGAATACAGTCTAGACCCTCGTTACCCTTCAGGAATTATTCCAATAGTTTCTGGACAAGGACTGTATCCTCAGATTCATCCTGCTTCATTTGACCTCCCATGAGACTCAAATCTTAGGCACCCTCTACTGTGACCCCTTAGCATGCCTATACCAAAGCATTCAGAATATACATTGTTTATTAATTGGTATTCATGGAAATTCCTAAAGTCCAGAAGCAACTTAGATTTTTATCTCCAATTATAACTTTCCCTACCTCCTAACAACTCTTATCTTCCTAAGTTCTCAAGACTGGTAGCAAACATTCTCTGAATACAAGATGATCCCATTTTGGATTATTCCATCAAGTCCTTCAATCTATCAATAAAATCTTCAGTATACATCCTTCTACTGGATTCTTTGCATCCATGTGAGGTCTCAGTATGTGAGACATGAGTATAGCCAAATTCTGTTATTTATTGTGTACTTTTATTTTTGCTAGAATATTATCATCTAGTTCATTTGTTTACTGTCTGAATACCACTAGAGATGTTGTCCTGAAACACAAGAAAGAATCATATAGCACAGTCAGGGAAGAGTATAGCACAGTCAGGGAGATCACCTTTTTGTCAAAACACTAACTTTTTAAAGATTTAGTAAGGATTTCCATTCATATTCAAGAAACTGAGTGTTGAAAATCAGGTCAAAACCTACTTAAGTGTGCAATGGGGTAAAGAATATACATTCAAACAATGTTAAAAATCATAGAAGGCAGCTTTCCAAACACCTGGCAATATATGGAAATACTATTTATACTTTATCCACACAGTTCTTAAGAGAACAGCCTGCATGCTATTTTGTTGTAATATCATCTTATTCACAAAGGATGAACAAACCAAAGTAAATTTCCATTTCATATACTACTTTGGCAAAATGCAATTTGCCTTTGTACTGTAAAAGAATGGGTTTTTCACTGTTATTACAGATAAAAGGAAATTGGAGACATTCCTTATACCAGAGGACTGGTTTCTAATCTTTGAGGAGAATTTAAGAATGGGTGAGAGAGAAAAATGGTATGGCAGATGTGAGTATTATGGGGCTGTATTGGGTCATGAATTCTTCCCGTGTTTTAACACAGACTTTGCCATACACATATGAACCTAATTTTAATATAAAGTAGCTACATGAAGTCAATTCATTTATAAGATCCTTTCTAGATCTAAAATGTGTCTACTTATTCAATTATGACATGGTCCAGGCTACTGCCCCTACTTGGGGTAATACCTCTTCCCTCAGTATATTTGAGATTATCTTACTTCTAAGATTCAACTAAAGTCCCACTGACAAATGTAGCAGCTTTCATCAATACTTTCCATTGACATCATTTCATATTTGTTCATGGCATTTTTACATGTAAGAGATACTTCCAGGCAGAGTCATATTTCACTCATTTTCTTTATATCTTTATAATGAAAGTTTGTTCTAACCCATCACTTGCTCACTCACTCACTCAGCTAGCATTCCTTTCTGGAACTATCATGAGCCTCAATCGATGTTGTACACATAAACATGAGGAGGCAGAGTCTTTGGGTTTTGAATAAGTTCAAAATTTGGCAGCAGAAACCAACTTAAGAGCAGAGCATCACAGTGCCAAGAGATAAACTCTACAACAGAGTTACACATAAAGGGAAAAAAAGGGAGCCATGCATGTATCTCCATGGGGTAACGCACCACACAGAGAGCAGTGATGGGGTTCATTTTAAATTCTGAAAAATGATTTGGAATTGGCCAGAGAATGGTGGAAAGGGTATTCTAGCTGAAGAAAAGTAGAAATTTCAGCAAGGCAAGAATGCATGCAGGATCCCTGTAGGCCTAGCCTTTGGGAGGCTGAAGGAGGACCACTTGAGCCCAGGGGCCCAAAGTCAGCCTAGACAGAGAACATAGCCAGGCCCAGGAATGTGTGTGAGGGATAAGGGCTTCCTAGCATAGACAGCAAGGGCAGGGTTCCCCGGCAGGGGCTGAATGGAGGTGAAGGGAGAGCTTCTCAACTGCTTGGGCCCGGCGATGAGTAAGATAAATGAGGGCTGATGTCACAGCAGTTCATACTTTATCCTCAAGGTAACTGGTCATTATGAAAAGTAAGCAGAGATGTCACTTTAAAACTGATAATAAAGGGAAAGAAAGGAAAGGACATGAGAAAGGCAAGTTGACCCAGTAATCCAACGAAGGCAGTGAAAACATGTGGATGTAAAACCGAGATTTGAGAAATGCTTAGACTGCCTACCTAGCCAGAGTTTAGTTATCACAGGCATAAATTAATACTGTGAGAGGTCTGACTAATGATGGGAAAAGTCCCCATTCTGCAACGCTCCTGAGTCTACACGGATGAATGCCACAGCGTTACTGGGTGCCAACTGTGCTCAAAGACCAACGTTAAGTTCAGATTCTGAATAAAAAATCAAAGAGATGGATTCAGTGGCTCAGCTGAAGTGTTGTGGAGAAATTATCTTCTTGGGAAGAATACAGAAAATGTGTTCTTTGGTGCTCTAATGCTGGTGTAGAAAACATTTAGTAGAAAAACAATGAGCTTGTTAATAGTTTTGAACATTTAGCTTGTTAAAAATCCAATTTACCACTTGAAAACTAAAACATTTTTTAAAAACATAGACATAGAAAATGCTCAATGTAAAATAAGGTGAAAGGGGAAAATGTTGAGATTGTAACAAAAAAGTAAGGAAACAAATTTTATATATATGGGGGGGGTGGTAGGGTGGGTGGGGCTATGGGAAAAAATGAGAATGAAGTTGTGTCTTATACTGGTACAAATCCCCATTATGGAGTGCAATCATGATGTGTGTATTTAATGTACCAATAAAGATAATTCAAAAAAAAACAAAAAAAAAAAACATAGACATATAATAAACTCTTTTCTTTGTTTTATGAGACAAGGTCTTGTTATGTAATTCAGGCTGACTTTGATCTCACTGTGTAGCTCAGGCTGGCCTCTAACTTACCGAGATCCTCCTGCGTCAGCCTCCCAAGTGCTGGGATTACAGGCATGTGCCACCATGCCTGGCCTTTTTTCTTTTTGTTCATTTGATTGCTTCTAAGGAGCTCTTGGCACATACAAAAAAGCATCTTTCTAATCTGACAAGTGGATTCAGTTTAGTCAGTATGTCTCAAAAACTATCTTGAGTTGAAGACAAAATTTAAAAATTTCTTTCCACAGAAGAAACTTTCAGGGAGTTTTCCATCCTTCTGAATAGGGAAGGGAATTTAAAGTTTCAGTCAGAAAAAAAAGTAATGCTTAGAATTTGTTTTTCTGGTGTTTATTTTGTTTTAGTACTGAATCCAGGGCCTTCAAATCCAGGGCTTTCAGTAGTGGAGACAATCCAGGGCCTTCGAACTGAGCTGTACCCAGTCCTTTTAAAATTTTTTCCAATTTTGAGGCAGGATCTTCCTAAATTGCTCAAGTTAGACTCAAATTTGCAATCCTCCTCTCTCAGCCTCCTAGAATGCGATGATTATAAGCATTCACCACAAAATGCAGTACTACCAGACATAATGATAAATTAGAGACATTTATAGCTAAATGGATGCACCTTGAGGCCATAGTCACAAGTGAAATAAATAGGACATGGATGTATCAATACTGTATCGTTTCTCCAGTACGAGGAACTAAAGGTGTAAATGAGGTCCAGAATGTATGATGGGTAGGAAGAAACTATTCAAAGGGAAATGGTAACTGGGTGGGGGCAAGGGAAAGCAAAGAAGGGAAAGAAAAAATTTGATGGTAAAAAGTTAAAAAACAGTAACAAAGCTCATGTATATAGGGGGTTGGGCAGTTGAAGGGAGGGAAGGAGAATGGGGAAAAAATTCAAGATATATCATGTATGGGTACATACAAATTCTCAAAGAATAGTGTGATCATACTGTATTCCTAAAATGTACTGATAAACTCAATTTATTAAAAAAAGAAAAGTATGCACCCCTTGCCCAGTAGGAACAATGTTTTTTAGGTTTATTTTTAAGTACAACTGCTACTTAAAAGGTTTAGGACATCCAATGGAAGATTACTCACTCCTAAAAAGGAAAGAGGCTTTTATACATACTTCAACATGGATGAACTTGGAGGAACTATGCTAGAGGAAAGAAGCCAGTCATACAAAGACAAATCCAGCTGCCCCTCCCTCCATACTCATAAGTTCTACATCCATGACCCCAATCATTCTTAGATTTAAAATACTTAGGAAAATCTCTGCATCCAGAATATATAGACTTTTTTCTTGTCTTTATCCTCTAAACAATAGAGCAAAATAACTACTGATATAGTAGTTACATTGTTTTAGGTAATCTAAATAATCCAGTGATGATCTAGTGAAGATTGTGTAGGTTATATGCAAATCCTACATTATGGATGTATCCATGGAGTTTGGTATCCATGGCAGGTCCTAGAACCAATCCCCCATAAATACAGAAGGACTATTAGACTATATAATTCCATCCATACGAGGCACTATAGTAGTTGATATAGAAACAGAAGTACATTTATCAGGAGCTGAGAAAGGGAAGAATGAGGAATAAGTGTTTAATGTATACAAATTTTAGTTTTGCAAAATGAAAAAAGTTCTAGGGGAGATAGTGGTGATGGGTGCACAATAGAAATGTACTTAAAGCCACTGAAAACACATAAAAATGATTATAAAGACAGGCTTTAGGTTATGTAGCCATACTCTTCTTTCTCTTTAAGCCTCTCTGCCTAGGAATGTTGCCCAGAACAATAATATATTGCTCAGGAGGCTCTGACATCCTTCTACTAAGTATTCAACCAAAAAATCATCAGGGGTATAGACAGCACCTAACAAGGTGAGTTAGAGAGCAAATTCATCTTTGTCCAGAAGCTTTCCAGCTCAGTGCTGCCTCCTGTGTTCTGTCACCCCAGCCATGTCTATGACATTCCTTCTTCTACTACTGCTGTGGAAAATGACCTACCGACTTCACCAAACCAATCTCTAAACCTGGCTACTGCTAAATGATTCTGGCTTTCATATTATTGGACTCACTCTTCACTTTTATCATCTGCCCTGCAGACTCTTAAATAATAACTCTTGTCCTTTTCTTATATTTGCAATACATAATAGTTACATTTGATTTGGGAGATACACATTTTTTATACTCTTTTCACAATCAACTGGACTCCTTTAATTTATAGAGAGGCAAAGAACATTATTATCAGAAGTTACATAAGAATGCTTAAAGAGGGCCGGGGAGTTAGCTCAGTGGTTCCGGTGCCTGTCTTGCAAGCGCAAGGACCTGGGTTCGATCCTTGGTAACCACATACAATACTGGGCAGGGAGACTCACCCCAGCAGCAACCAGTACCACATACCACAGTGCCGGGCGTGGTGGCTCACGCCTGTCATCCCAGCACTCGGGAGGCAGAGGCAGGAGGATTGCTGTGATGTGAGTTTGAGGCTGAGCTCAGGGCCAGCCTGAACCACAAAGCAAGACCCTGTCTCAAAAAACCTTAAAAAACCTAAAAAAAAAAAAAAGAATGCTTAAAGATATAATTTTATATTTTGCTTTTATCAGAAAGAATGCATGTACTTATTCAAAATAAGAGCTTCGTAAATATACTTAGAAATTAGATATACATTGGATACAACTTCTAGATACATAGCAGTATACTTAGATAACTTCAAGGTATTTCAAGAACAGAGAACCCCCCAAAAAGTGAAAAGAAGCTAACTGACTAATGAGCACACATTTTCAATGATGGAGGGCAAACCACGCTGTGTGCCTTCCATGCAGACAGCCTAAGTGCCAACGGCTAGAATTCTCTTTTGCTGGAGAAAGGTCCTCAACGCTCTTCTGCCTTGGATTTTTGGCTACTTCCCTTTATGTTTGTTTCATTAACTAGAATGAAGGCATGGAGGGAGGGGCCTGTATCCAGTCATTGAATGCTTCCAGGTGCTTACACACTGGTGGTGCTAAATATTCAGAATTTATGTCAGTTCAACAGAAACAACTATTTCCATTGGAAAATGTTGAGACTTACTGAGAAAGTAAAATGTGCAATGTATTTTTAAGGTGACAGGCATATCAAAATGGAACAAAGGAATTTATTCTTCTTTTCAGTCTCTAATGGTAAGAGCATGTGAGGATCAAGCAGAAAAAGGTCCCTAAGAACAGCCATACTAAATATGTAACCTTGGGCAAGTTAGTTAACCTCTTTATACCTTGGTTTCTTTTTCTGAAATGAAGATAATCGTATGTACATTGTAAGTTTTCTAAGAGAGTTAAATGAGAAAAAAATATGTAAACTGGTTACTAGAATTGAATTTTACTGATTTAAAAATTAATTCTCATAATTTCTCTTTCTAGTTACAAAGAATGACTTCAATTAAAATGGCAAGTTAGCTGCCCCATTCCTTTGCTTAGTGACTAAACAGCGGGAAGCTAGCCTGTCACTATACGGTTACAAAGCAGAGATGTGCTTGGAGGAAAATGGTGAATCTTAAAAAGAAGGGATAAAAGGCAACAGCCAGCATCATACAGTCACTGCCTGGGAGGAGAAGCAAAGAGAACAAAAAAGAGAGGGGAACTGAGCTGGTCCAGAGTCGACGGCCTACAAAGCTTTTAGACCAATAAAGTTTCAGTCGAGGTGACACCTGTAGAGTGGCTGGAAGACCATCCCATGGCCCCTCAGGTGCAGGCCCATGTCAACTGCTTCTGGTGGCACCCAAACTGTTATCTACCCCAATGGAAATACAACAAGGCATGTGTCCGGAAAAAACGGCCTGGTGTAAGAGAACAGAAAGCCTTTTACTGACAATGTTGAACTCAGGAGCAAACACACCACCATAGAAAAATTACTCCAAGCGATCTTTTACAAAACCTAATATTCAATAGGGCCAGAGAGTTAGCTCAGTGGTTCCGGTGCCTGTCTTGCAAGCACAAGGACCCGGGTTCGATCCCCGGTAACCACAGACCATACTGGGCATAGAGACTCAAACCCAGCAGCAACCAGTACCACATACCACAGTGCCGGGTGTGGTGGCTCACGCCTGGAATCCCAGCACTCGGGAGGCAGAGGCAGGAGGATTGCTGTGATGTGAGTTTGAGGCTGAGCTCAGGGCCAGCCTGAACTACAAAGCGAGACCCTGTCTCAAAAAACCTAAAAAAACAAAAACAAAAACAAAAACTTAACATTCAATAACAAATGAAGAAATCTTAAAATTCTAAGCAAATTGATTCTTTTTCCATTGTGGTTAAGAAACAAATGGGCAAAATGGCACTGTAAAGTCACAAGGTACAGATTTCTTAAATTACTAGTAGAAATTACTGACAGATACATAGATGCGACAAGTTGAACTCATAATCCTCTACCTGGAAGTGGCCAGGCCCCCTGCCAAAGGCTGCTCTTAAGGGCTTCTTTCAACATCAGTGGACAACTAGAATCCTGTTTAGATACTACAAAGAGTACACTAAACTCATTAAGCTTTTTAAAATTTTTATATATTTTTTAAACATTGATTTTATTGGGGGCTGGGGATTTAGCTCAGTGGTTCCGGCGCCTGCCTTGCAAGCATAAGAACCAGGTTCGATCCCCGGTAACCACAAAAAATAATGGGCGTGAAGACTCACGCCCAGCAGCAATCAGAACCACATACCACAGTGCCGGGCGTGGTGGCTCACGCCTATAATCCCAGCACTTGGGAGGCAGAGGCAGGAGGATTGCTATGATGTGAGTTTGAGGCTGAGCTCAGGGCCAGCCTGAACTACAAAGCAAGAACCTGTCTCCATTAAAAAAAAAAAAAGCATATCTCTGCTCTGTGATTGTGTAGTCTAGCTTTGTGCTTTTCAGTCACTGAGCAAAGAAATGGGGAAGTTTTGATTTTTATAAGTTAAAAAAGTTAAGACAAGTTCATGGTAAATGAAGGCATTGGTCAAATAGCTAAGAAATAATATTTGAAATTTAAGAATTGTCATACACTTAAGTAAACATAGTAGTTCTATGAGTAACAGGGAAAAACCTGCAACCTCAAAGTGTGGGGTGACCTAGTTTTCAACACAGTTGGTTTTTCTACCATTTGAGGAACTATTTGTACTAATTACTTTGACTTACTTTTAAAGGGACTTTTACTTGTGAAGACTAAAAGACTGAGGACAATGAAGCTATGGAATTTGTGCGAACAGGCCCTACCCTTTAAATTCATATTTCTTTAAAGACTGGGAAATAAGGAATCTGTAAGCATTATCTCTGATCAGACATTAAAAAATAGTTACAAAAGTTATTAACTTTTTCAATCCTTTTCACATATATGAAAGAGAAACTCATGGGTTTAATTAGAAGAGCAGGAAATATTTGATAAAATACTTCAATGACTTTCAAAACATTTGGTAAAATGTCTGAATACTTTATTTGGAACAGCATTAACTGGAAATGACTCTACACCATGCACTCAGTCACTGAAGATGTCAACTGATGCATAACTGTCAACGTGTGATGATAAATGGCAACGAATGTACTATCTGGGTAATGTCTTGCAAGCTACTGTCATTAGTCATTTTACATCTGATGCCCTTAATATCCTTACTAAGGAGTTGAAAAAGGAAATATAATAACACATGAGTGAAAGCTGTCAAGAATTTCTGGTTAGGAGGTGTTGAAAATCAAATCAGACCTTATAGACAAACATCAGTAACACAGGGAGGTAGACCATCATTTACAGCTATATTAGAGTACTTTGTTTTCCTAAAACTTTATTTTTTCTGATTATGAAAATAACTTTTTATAATACTGAACAATAAAAAAAATAAAGTGAAAGACACCTATAACAAGCATTGTTAACATTTTTAATATTAACTTTCAGTCCTTTTGATATACATTTTTAATTGGCTGAGACCATAGCACACACATAATTTTTTTCCACACACATAATTTTCTATCTTTTTCACTTGGGGTTATATAATATATCTCATGTCATTACAGAATTTTATAAACATCTCTTTAAAAAGCTTCAGTGTGAAGCTCCCCTCCAGGGGGGCTGGGGCCTGAACCCAGGACCTTTGTGTATGCTAAGCATGTTCTCTACTACTGAGGTATACCCTTGGCCCCATGGCCGTTTTAAGACTCTAGATATATAGAGGCTCCAGGGGTACTAGATCACAGAGAACTGGTTCTCATCAACATTGTGTTTAAAATTTTCATATTTTATCTGAGAACATAACACTTTCATGACAGCACAAAGATAAAAAATAAGATAGGAAGTGTTTTGGTGTGAAGACTGCATAGTGGTAGGCATTCTGTAAAAGCTTGCTGAGCTTTGGGGAGTTGCCGGGAAGGCAGGGAATGGGAAAAAATGAGATGTGTCATGTACTAGTACAAACCTTCAATGTTGAATGTGCTCATAGTGTATATATAAAATGTACCAATAAAATCTATTTTTTAAAAGTTTTTTTGAGACAAGGTCTTGCTTTCTACAAAATTGTATATATATTAAAAAATATATATATAAGTATATATGTAAAATGTGTATATATAAAATGTACCAATAAAATCCATTTTTTAGAAGTTTTTTTTGAGACAGGGTCTTGCCTTCTACCTGGCTGTCATAGCCATCCTTTCAGTCATGTGAACTTCTGATTAACAGAACATCTGATTATCAGATTAATCAGTTCTGATTAACAGAACTGAAGAAGATAGTTCTCTTAAAGCTATAAATTCTCTTTTATGTGCCTGAGTTTTAGGCAAATTAGATGCTTACCATATGAAAAATTGGCCTTTCCTTACTTATTTTATCCGTTCTCATCTTCCTCTATTAAACTATTTCCCTATTTTCTTTAACATATAAAAGAGAACCACATAAACTATAGAGGGAGAAAATCTTTATTTTAAAAAGAAAGCATGAAATCACCTACTTTACTCATGTGCTTTCTTAAATGTCATTTTTTGTGGTTATGTTATTTTTAAAGATGTATTTTGGTTTTTCAGGGGGAGTAGGCAAGACAAAATACCCAGTAAAATATCCTAATTGATACATTTTCTGGTCTTGAGAAATTCCCTGTCATTTTCTATTACAATGGAAAATGTTCATTTCAATGTTCCCCACTTGTAAGCTTCCAAGGGCAGCAAGTCCTCTTTGTATCTTCCACAAAGGCTTGCTATAGGCTCTGCACAAGGAACCCATAGTACATATTCATGGAAGATAGTGACAAAGGCAGACAAAAACAGGAATGATACTTTTGGAGAAGATAAGACATCCTTTACTCCCAAGTTATATTTAATTTACTTCAGACAGACAGATTTCAAATTGGTCATCTCCCCAAATTTATAAGGATTTTTGGGAAAAGCTTGCCACATACTCATACCAATGTGGCTACTAAGAATATATTGCCCTTCAAACTAACTACTGCTTCATTATTCCCAACCTGATCACCATGCCTCAAGTTAAATGGGGCTCTCTTTTCTTCTGGGACTAGAGAAGGGGCAAAGATCAAACCTTGCATAATTCATTTCCTCATGGGCCCTGGTTAGTCATCTTTCTTTGGGCAATGAACACTATTTCTCCACAATTCTTTTTTTTTTTTTTTGAGACAGGGTCTCGTTTTGTGGTTCAGGCTGGCCCTGAGCTCAGCCTCCAACTCACTTCACAGCAATCCTCCTGCCTCTGCCTCCCGAGTGCTGGGATTACAGGCGTGACCACCACACCCGGCACTGTGGTATGTGGTACTGGTTGCTGCTGGGCGTGAGTCTCCACACCCAGCATGGTATGTGGTTACCGGGGAATCGAACCGGGCCCTTGCGCTTGCAAGACAGGTGCCGGAACCACTGAGCTAACTCTCCAGCCCCTTGTCCACAATTCTTGACTTCTAGTTTCTTGTCCATCTTCATTCATTGCCTTGCATCATCAGCTCTCAGAATATCCCTGCCCCTTTCTGTCCATCAATTTCACAATAGGATGATTAATCACTATTAGCATCTTCACATCATACATAATCACACTAGGCAAAAGTCAGATTTGGGATACACACAAATGCACTATTCTATGGACCCATATAGTCATTTTTTTTTTATTACTTGGAAACTTAACAGTCCCACCCTGGCCTGGCTGTATCTCTTTTGGTCTCTCATTAATTTTTAAGAGCCCTTTTCATTCTCTCATCCAGACTGTTCTTCTTTCCTGCCTAATGACTACAGGTCACAAAAACTTGGAGTTGTTTGAACTCTTGAGTGTCGAGCACCAAAATTACATCAAAATGCCAATAATCCTATAACCCTTCACTAGAAAACCCAGTAAGCCTGCTCACTGGTTACACTCTGCTTACCTCTATACTGCACACTGATAATGTGATATATGTTGCTTGGGCAAATCACAATCACAAGTGGGAACACAGTCACCAGTTTAATAGCATTTTTACTTTTTCTGAGTCAGAAAACAACAGTGTCTATATTTCTATCGCTTGAGAAATAGGATGTTAAACTATGAGTAAATCGGCTTTCTCTGCTCCTACCATTACCTATCCAAATATAGAGGAAGTACTGAGGCTAGAAGCAAAAGAAATTAAATACACAGACAGGCAAGACCTATCTGGCATGTACCTCTCTCCAGTGCAGTGACTCGCTAAAACTAGGCACTTAACAAGAACACAAATGTGCACTTGCCTAGGATCTAAAATTCTGACATGTCTGGCATCATTTATTATCAAATTTTATTAATAGTCTAGAAAAGGAACCCCAGAAGTTTCAGAAAAGTTGCCTCTAGTGGACAAAGAAAATGAAAACCCTGACTAAGAAGTCAAATTGAAAAGCACAGACTGAGCAGATGCTACCAAAACAAATGGAGCAAAACATATTAAAATCACTGGTGGGTGAAAATGCTTAGCTAGTGAAAGAAGAAACAGAAAATGAGGCAGTAAATCCATCTTTACCACTTCTAACTTCATTTTAAATGAGCAAAACAGAAATACTACTTCTAAGTGATACAGGCCTCAATTTTCTGCCTTCATTTTCCCCAAGCCTGCTCATTTGATTCCTGAAAGTTCAAGGAGCAGTTTAATTGAGGTGGCACCTCTGAATCATAGGCCATTCATGAAATAGCTTAAGTATGGCCTTTTGATAAAGAAGTGTCTTTTAAGGCAATTCTGGTACACTTTAAGTGATGAATTGTTCATTTTACAGCTCAGGTTTAGAAAAAGAGAAATATCTCCTGGAAGTATGAATGGGGCTTAATGTGTCTCTGCTTCCTTTTATTTCTAGAGCATTTATAGTTATATATTTACTTTGGAATTTGGCCTTCAATATCAAGAGCCTGAGTTATGAATTAAGTTGTCATTTTGTACCAATTCAGTGGCCTCCAAATGCCACAGAGAAGTACAAAACAAATTGCTGACCAACTGAACTCTGAGATCTCAATTCGTACATGTAAGAAAAGACACACTCATGCAATCAAAGCAAACTGGAGAGTTTGTTTTAAATTTGCCAGTTTTCATATGTCATTTAACTCAACTGAAATCCACTTGGCTACAATGTCATTATATGACTTGTGACATTATCAGAGAGAAAAAGAAAAACTAGGTTCACGGGCACGGTCATTTTAACAGCCACTCTGAAATGTGTGAAACACTGAATCTCAGGAACAAAAAGTATCTGCAAATTCCAGGATATTAATATTAGAAGACAAGTATTAGTTAATAATAAAGAACAAAAGAGAGCCACGATTAAAGACTTACAGATATTTCTGTCTATCCCACTCAAGAATATTAGTTGAATCAAGTCAACAATTTGACAAATAATTTATGAAAAGGACCTTCATTTCTGACCCCAAATAACCTTAGAGTAAAAGGGGCAAGAGAAAAAAATCATACAAATAGCTTTCTCCATTACTTAAGATCAATCAGTACCGTCACTGGAATTAACAACAGCACAAAGGAAAAATTCAGCTTCTTTCAAAATAAGTTGAAACCTCTTTTCATAAACCTCTAACTATAGTTCAAAGTAGGGAGGTGGAGCTACACGACAGGCAGGAAACCTACTAACTACCTGAATGTTTCATGTATCTTTTTTTCTTTCAGGGATTGTGGAAATCTATGTCTTCCTTTAAGCAATTTTCAGTTTCTTGGGATTATCCAACCATTCAGCTGGTTAATGGTGATTTTCAAATAGAAAACCTTTATCCCTACTCATAATTCTAAGATAAAAGAAATGATACTCTTTCCCTTACTGATAGGCATCCTGAATACATATCAAACACCAATTCTTACCATAATGAAATACTACTCCATATCTAAAACTAGGATGCCTACTATCCAAAACAAAACAAAACAAAATAACAAGTACT
Source organism: Petromus typicus (assembly GCA_004026965.1). Lineage (NCBI taxonomy): Eukaryota > Metazoa > Chordata > Mammalia > Rodentia > Petromuridae > Petromus > Petromus typicus. Next base: position 1,054 of record PVIR01003025.1, on the reverse strand, counting down.
GGTGAGGATATGGACAACTTAGAATCCCTTTGCATTGCCAGTAGGAGTAGATACAGTCACTATTATAATTAAAATCATAATTACTATATGATCCAACAATTCCATTTCTGGAGATACACTAAAAAGAATGAAAAAAGGAACAGATATCATACACCAACTTTTATTGCAGCATTATTCACAGTGTAGAAAAGATGAAAACAACTCAACTGACAGAGGAATGGGCCAACAAAATGTGGTGTGTACATACAATGGACTACTTTTCAGCCTTAAAAAGAAAGAAATTTTGCTCTATGCAATAATATGAAAGAACCTTGAATCCTTTATGATTAGTGAAATAAGCTAAGCACCAAAAGACGAATAGTTATGATGTCAGAAAAAGTACCTAGTCAAACTCAGACAGAGAGTAAAATGTGGTTGCCAGGAGATGGAGAAGCCTGCTATGTGGGAGGTTAATATTTAATTGGTACAGAGTTTCAGTTTTGCAAGGTTAAAAAGTTTTAGAGATGAGTAATCATGGGGGCCGCATAACTATGTGAACATACATAACACCATCAAACTGTATATTTAAAATGATTAAGATGGTAAATTTTATATTATATATTTTTATCATAATTTTTAGAATAAATATACATTTCTACAAAAGTACAATACCTTGAAAGCTCTTTGAGGAATTCATCTGGAAAGCAAAGCTGAGTATACAAGATTGAGAGTTACTTTTATTCTATTGCAATTGTTGCCATATATTTAAGTTATTTTCATTAAAAACCTGAAAATTCTACTTTTAAGAATTCAACTTAGGGGGCCGGGGAGTTAGCTCAGTGGTTCCCGCGCCTGTCTTGCAAGCGCAAGGGCCTGGGTTCGATTCCCCGGTAACCACATAACAATACTGGGTGTGGAGACCCACACCCAGCAGCAACCAGTACCACATACCCCAGTGCCGGGCGTGGTGGCTCACGCCTGTAATCCCAGCACTCGGGAGGCAGAGGCAGGAGGATTGTGATGTGAGTTTGAGGCTGAGCTCAGGGCCAGCCTGCACCACAAAGCGAGCCCCTGT